>WAAE01004605.1:9141-45620 GCA_013400495.1 Nicator chloris
CGGGCACGGCGGCTCCTCCGTGTCCCTGCTGTCACTGGGCTGACTGGTGGCACCGGGAGAGGGACAGAGCCAGCAACCAGCACCAGACACGGGCTTGGAACAGAAAGGCAGGAGGAAAACTGGCCAAGGCCGAGCATGGAGCGGCCAAGCTCACAGCCCTCATGGAGGGATGGGGGAGAAAAGGGAAGAATAAGGACAAGGGACACCGAGACCTTTGGGGGAGCGGGAAGCAGGGTCTGGTGGGAGGCAGGTTTAAAAGTGAAAGGAGTTAAGGAAACTGGCAGGACTTCAAAGGAACGCTGCAAGCAGCACACACAGGAGCCATCCCAATAGGAAATGTAGCAGGAACCAGCCTGGCTACATCACAAGGTCCTCACTGACCTCAGGCTTGAGAAAAAAGGTTTATGGGAAGTGGGAACTAGGTCAAATTACTAAGGACAGTTACAAGGGGAGCATAAGCATGTGGGGAGACATCAGAAAGGCCAAATTGAGATGGAAATGGGGAGGAATCATTAGGGAGAAGAAGAAAAAGCAGGAGGAGAATGAGCAAGGGAGCATTGGTCTGGACCCAGGGAAGGAGGAAGGGGGCTGGCAAAGGAGGCTGGGAATTCAATGGGATCACTGGCTTGTTTCAAAACCTTTTAAAAGGCCCAGCCTTTAGAGGTGCCAAGTGCCAGCAGATGCCCACCACAGTAATGAGGTGCTGTGCTGCCACCGAGAGAGCAGTGGCTGCAAAAATGGGAACATTGAACAGCACACCCAGACTGCTTCCCACTCACACCCTCGTCCTGGGGTGATTAGAAAACCAGCTAAAGCCACCTGAGAGCTGTTTGGTAGAGACCAGTTAAAGGTTAAAGCCACCTGAGAGCTGTTTGGTAGAGACCAGTTAAAGGTTAAAGCCACCTGAGAGCTGTTTGGTAGAGACCAGTTAAAGGTTAAAGCCACCTGAGAGCTGTTTGGTGGCACAAGGGGTGGCTGAGGGTTTACAAGGGCTGGTCCAGTTTGGGGCATGTCATGTAAGGAAAGATGGAAGCCATGGGATAAAGTCCAGGAGAAGCAAGAAGAGAGCTCCAGGAAAGAGTGGTGGGCACTGGGGAGAACTGGAGACCCAGAGAGACGTGGGAACAGTTTCTGAAAGACCCCACAGCTCCCTGCCAGGAGGGGACAACCGGGGGGGTCGGGCTCTGCTCCCAGGGAACAGGGACAGGAGGAGAGGGAATGGCCATCCCTTGTGCCAATGGCTCAGGCTGGATATTGGGAAAATCCCTTCATGGAAAGGGCTGTCCAGCCTGGCACAGCTGCTCACAGAAGCTGTGGTTGCCCCTGGACCCCTGGAGGTGTCCAAGGCCAGGTTGGATGGGGCTTGGAGCAACCTGGGATAATGGAAGGTGTCCCTGGAATGGGATGAACTTCAAGGTCCCTTCCCACCCAACCCACTCCAGAACTCAGTGATTCTATCTGTGTGTGTAATTTGCATCTATTAAAGGAATCTGGAGCCATCCTGCAGGAGCACCCAGGAGTCTCCATCACCTTTTGCTGGGAGCTACAAAAATGCAGCGTGAAAATGCAGCTCTGGTGTCAGAGCTGAGAGTTTCACATCAAGGCAAGAGACAGCAGATGGGACAACCTGGTGGGCTGAGGAGCACAGAGAAGCAGTGAGACAACACTGGCTGCCATGGCAGACAGGACCAGTCAAACTTGCTGGGGTTTTGTTGGAAAAGAGGAGATTTCAGGACGGATTTGGGAGAAAACGCAGAGATTCTTTTGTAGCTACTGAACTCCAGCTCTGCATGGTGATCCAGGCACGGGGGGAGAATGGGACCTCTGAAGGTGTCTGTTGTCCTCAGGCTGCTGAATGTTGCACATGGGATCCGTGGGAAGAGGACAGAGCAGGAAAAAAAGGAGCTGAGGGGAGCTCCGTGAGCAGGAGCTGGGAGAGGGAGATGGAAGTGCTGCAAAGTGTGGTCAGAGGGGAAAAGCAGGATGGGGCAAAACGAGGAGGAGCAGCCAAAGGGGGCAAGGAGAGTCAGGGCTGAGGAGGCACAGAGAATCTGGCAGAGGGCAGTGGCTTTAGGGAGCCAAACTCCTGGATCTGGGAGAGGGGACAGCACTTTGCCTGCTGGCTTCTATCCCACCTGGCTCTCAGCCATCCCCAATCCCAATCCCATTTTGTTCACAGCCATCCCCAATCCCACCTGGCTCTCAGCCATCCCCAATCCCAATCCCACCTGGCTCTCAGCCATCCCCAATCCCATTCTGTTCACAGCCATCCCCAATCCCATCCCCAGTCCCACCTGCCTCTCAGCCATCCCCATCCCCAATTCCACCTGGCTCTCAGCCATCCTCAGGACCCTGAGGTTCCCTGCCAAGACGGCTGAGGAACCTCATGCTGAGACAGCTTTGCTGCCAGATCCCTGCTGGATTCAGCACGTTTCCCAGGGATTCTCCAGTCTCTTTTGGAAGAGGCCTGGAGATCCCTCGTGGAGAGCCAGGGGCATTTTGCTTCGAAATGGTCAAGTGGATTTTAAAGGTGAGCTGAAAATCGAATCCAAACTGATTTGTTTTTCCCCCTGCTTTACAAAGGCAGTGAATGATTCTCCACAGCCAGGAGCAATCAGCAAAAGAAGCACGGATAAACCCAGCAGAGGATGCCTGGGTGACACGGGGATGTGGAGTGGAATAAAGGGGGGCTGGGAAGAAATGCCAGGAGAGGGTGTGGAGCCGTGGCTGCCGAGGGTTTCTGGAGCAGGCTGGACAAACATCTGCCAGGGAAGGCTGAGGCTGAGCGGATTTTGCTGGCGGCAGGTGTTGCTTCATCTGAGCGACCTCTCCGGGTCCCTCCGGCCTCATGCTCAGTGATCCTGCTTTTCTTCCATCAGAAATGTCAGCCCAGAAATCAGAAATGTCTCCCCTCCCTCTGCCCGAGCGTGCAGAGCAGGTTTAGCAGCTCAGTCCTCACCATTTTTCCCAACGTTTTTCACAGTTGCTCCTTTCACCAGAGATGCTTTTGTTTATACGGATGCAGGCAAGCAAACAGTAAGATCTGAAATGGGAAAAAATAAACATCGATTTCCTCTATTTTGCTGGTATTTTCCAGTTGTATCAGTCTCCCATGAAATCTTTCAGCACAAGGAACGCTCCGAGGTGAGAATAACTCCTGAAATCTTCAAATCCTGAAGATTTGGCCTCAGGCAAAGGGTAGAAGGAGAAGGTAAAGGAGGGAGATGGGGAACTGATGCTGCTCCGTGTTTTTGCTGGAGACTTTTAAAGGCAGCTCAGGTGTCCCAGCCATTTTACCACACCCTCAGGATTTAAATCCGTATTTATTTTCCTTGTCCCATCCTTTGTGCTTTGTCCCTGCAGCCCAACCCAAATTATTCCATGATCTGCAGCCTCGGAGTCACAGACCAGAGTGTTTGGAAATACTTGGACGATTTAGTTTGACTGGCACCACTTTTCCCAAGCCTGCCAAGCTAAAGGAGAGGGGAAGGTCCAAAAGACACTGGTTTTCCCAGAGAAGAGGGCTCTGGGAAGGCTTTGAGGGCTGGAGACACCGGAGCATCCCTGCCTGTCCCATCGGATTGGTCCCGTTCCTTGTCGCAGGGAGGGGCCTCTCGCCTTAGCAATCCTGTTCAAACCCTGGCTCTCGCATTTCTTCGGAGAAATTCAGCACCTGGTTCAGCTCATCCATTATTCCTTCCAGCTGCTCTTTGCCGGGCCAGGGCGGGCATTGAGGAGGTGGAATTTATCCCGAACGTGTCCCATTCTTTTCTTCCCTGGCCATTGACTCGGCCAACATCTGCTCCCGTTAACCCTCGCTGGCCCCACGACTCTGGTGATCCTTTATGGCTGCGGAGCTCTTGGCATTGTGTCAGCAACAGCCGAGGTGTCCCGAGAGGAGAAAACCCTCCTTCTGCTGGGCTGGAATGGGCTTTGTGCACTAAAATCCATCCTGGACAGCTCAGCAATAAGCAACGATCACAGGAGGTAAATCAAAGTGTTTTCTCCCTAAAAATCATTTTCCACACACTCACATCATGAAACCTGGGGGTTCAGCTCCCCTTCCCTGCCAGGCTCCTGGGAATCACCTCCAACACTGCAAGATTAACTGGTTTTATTTGTTCTGCTGAGGGTTTTTTTTCTCCTTTTGGGCATGAATTGCTTTTCACCCACTGCTCTGCCACAGGGGCTCCATTGGAAGCAGCGTGGATACCTATGGATCCCATATGGCTCCTCTGGGAAACAGCTCCATGATAAATACTGGAAATAGGCACGGAGCAGATGGGAGGGAAGGGGCACCAGTTTTAACAGCAAAATCCTCACTGCCTTCGCACAGTAACAAGTCCTGGGATGTGGGAAGGAATATATTAGGGAGGACAAGAGGTGTTCTGAGAGATGCGGCTGCACTTTGCATGCGGCTTTGCTCGCCTTCCCACCGTGGAGAGAAAAAGGGAGGATTTTACATTTCATTTACAAGGCATTTTGGGCTCTGCGGCTCCCGAAGGAGCCGGGAGGGAAGTGCCACAGGGAGGAGACGTGAGAGTGCAGACAAAAGGTGTCTGAAGGGCGGCTCCGCTCGCATACCAATGCAGGCAGGTAGGAACCCCTCCAGGAACCCCCCCAGGAGCTGCCCCGGGCTCGCTGAGCCCCTTTGCCGGCGGAATGGGCTGTGCAGCCAAGCCCTGTGAGCCAGGCTGTCCCCAGGCTGTCCCCAGGCTGCCGGAGGAACTGGGGCTCTGGGCGCACCAGCACAGGGCAGGACTGGATCCCGCACTCCCCGGCACCGGAGCGGCGCTCCCCGAAAGGAGCAAAAGAGAACAAAAACAAAGCGGCCTGGGCTTTTAAAGAACATTTCAGCTGCAGCTTTTCCAGGACTGAAGGCATCAAAGGGAAAGGAGAGGCAGCTCCTCTCAGCGAGTTCAGGCACAAGAGGGAAGGGCCGGCACAAGCGGCTCCCGGGGCACACCGGCTCCCGGGGTGTCCCGGGGCACACCGGCGGCTCCGGGGGCACACCGGCACCTGGGGCTCCCGGGGTGTCCCGGGGCACACCGACACCTGGGGGCTCCCGGGGCACACCGGCACCTGGGGGCTCCCGGCGTGTCCCGGGGGGCAGCGTGGGCAGTTTGAAAGGTAACACACACAGACAGGGGGATTAAGGGCGGAAGAACGGCCGCAGTGCCCCAGCCAAATCCTCACAGCCCGTCTTTCCTACAGGAATCATTCCGTGGGAAGGCGAGGAAACAGCGAGGCAGACACCTCTCGTGTTCCCACAGCTCATTTCCCAGGAATCGGCAGCTCAGGGGCTTCCCCAGATGGCGACAGCCCTGCTTTCCACGGGCTTGTCCCCTTCTCCCGTGGAATCCCGCTCCTAAACCCACATAGTCCCTCGGCGGTGACCATCCGTGGTTCCGAGGAGCTGAACCCCGGCAGTGCCTCCGTCCCTCGTTCCCTCCTTTTATCACATCGTGGGATGCCCCCTAATGCTCACAGTGCAGCATCCCGGGCTCCAGCAGCATCCCAGCACATCCCGGGCTCCAGAACCTGCTCTCCAGCCCCCCTGGCACGTCCTGGGCTCTGGAATCATCTCTCCAGTCCCCCTGGCACATCCCTGGCTCCAGAACCTGCTCTCCAGCCCCTCTGGCACATCCTGGGCTCTGGAATCATCTCCCCCTGGCACATCTCCCTTCAGCACAGCAATCCCTGCTTCATGATGAAACTCAAAAGGTTACAAAAGCTTTGCCGGAACAAATGGAAAGGTGAATTAAGTGCCAAGAAACTCAAATTCAGGCTCAGAGGCAAAAAATTACACCAAAGAATGTGGATTTTGGTGGTTGTGGGCTGTAAATTTGCTGTTACTGCAGATCATTTTTAGGTGCCCAATGGATGTTCAGCATTCAAGTGTGCTGATAAGGAAACAGGAAACAATGAGAGAGTAACAGACCCCTCGCAAATATCCCAAATGGTGGACATCCCCATGTCCCAAACCGTCCCAGCTGCTTCCCAGATGGACTAAATCTGCCACAGAAACGCAGGGGTTTGGAAAGGGGCAGGTGGCACCCAGGGACCAGTGGTGGCCAGGACCGGGCTCCAGACCCGGTTTGTGTCTTTATGAACAACGGGATGTGGATCCAGCCCCACAAACTAACGGTGGGATGAGGATCCAGCCCCACAAACTAATGGTGGGATGAGGATCCAGTCCCATGAACGACGGTGGGATGTGGATCCAGGCCACAAACTAACAGTGGGATGAGGATCCAGTCCTGTTAATTATGATGGGATGAGGATCCCGTCCCACAAACTAACGGTGGGATGAGGATCCAGTCCCACAAACTAACGGTGGGATGTGGATCCAGTCACATTAATTATGAAGGGATGAGGATCCAGTCCCATTTAGCCCTTTAATTAACCACACGGCTGAGGATCCAGCCGTTTTAATTGACGGTGGGACGTGGGCCCAGCCCCATTCATGAGCGATCCTGTGCCGTTAATTGCCGATCCAGCCCCGTTAACTGCGGATACAGCCCCGTTAACCAGCGATCCAGCCCGTTAATTGCGGATCCAGCCCCGTTAATTAATTGCGGATCCGGCCCCGTTAATTGCGGATACAGCCCCGTTAACCAGCGATCCAGCCCGTTAATTGCGGATCCAGCCCCGTTAATTAATTGCGGATCCGGCCCCGTTAATTGCCGATCCAGCCCCGTTAATTGCGGATCCGGCCCCGTTAATTGGCTGCGCACGCGGGTCCCCGGGGGGCGGCAATGGCGGCCCAGCACCTCCCCGCCCCGCCAGCAGGCGGCGCCGCCGCCCGGCGCATGCGCGGCCGCGCGGCGCTTCCCGCCCTCCGCGCCCCCTCAGCGCCGCCCGCCATGTTCGCGGAGCTCAACGAGCTGCTCGGGGCTTCCCCGGAGCGCCCGGACGCGGTGAGAGGGCGCTGAGAGGGCGGGAGGGACTACCCGGGCCGGGCCGCCGGGAGCGGCAGGGCACGCTGGGAGGGGCACGGCCTCTGCAGGCGGAGGCGGCGGCGGCGGCTGGTCCCGGAGCTGAGCCGCCTTCGGCCCTTCCCTCACACGTTTCTGGCTCTCCGCCGTCCCTCACGGCTCTGGCTCCGGCATCCGCCGCTGAGAAACGGCCGAGCTCTTTTCCCGCGGTGTGTGCGTGCGTGCGTGCGTGCTGCCGTGCGGGGAATAAACACAGAACTGGGCGTTAAACCCGCTAGCGGGCACTCCTCTGGGCCAGGGAGCTGTTCTAGAGATACTTGTCATTTAGGGCACTAAATTAATGTAACTTTTCTAGGGAGGTTTTGTGTTAATGAAGTCACGCTGGAACTAAACACCCTCGCTGTCTGTGAGAGTTATGCAGGTAAAATGTCAGTCATGGAATCCCAGAGTGGTTTGGGCTGGAAGGAACCTTAACGCTCATCCGGTCCCACCACCTGTCCTGGGCAGGGACATCTTCCACTGCCCCGGGCTGCTCCAAGCCCTGTCCAGCCCGGCCTTGGGCACTGCCAGGGCTCCAGGGGCAGCCACAGCTGCTCTGGGCACCCTGTGCCAGGGCCTGCCCACCCTCCCAGCCAGGAATTCCTTCCCAAAATCACATCCATCCCTGCCCTCTGGCAGTGGGAAGCCATTCCCTGTGTCCTGTCCCTCCATCCCTTGTCCCCAGTCCCTCTCCAGCTCTCCTGGAGCCCCTTCAGGCCCTGCAAGGGGCTTTGAGCTCTCCCTGGAGCCTTCTCCTCTCCAGGTGAACATTTCCAGCTCTCCCAGCCTGGCTTCAGAGGGACTCCAGGCCTGTGAGTGGCTGTCCATCCATCCATCCATCCCCCATCCCTTGCTGATTCTGGGGATTGCCCTGACCCAGGTGCAGCACCTTGGCCTTGTTGAACCTCATGAGGTTCCCATGGACCCACTCCAACTTCTCCAGGTGCCTCTGTATGCCCCATCCCTTTCCTCCGGTGTGTGACCACACGACCAGCTCAGTGCCATCAGTAATTATTAATAAATCATCTGTGCTGCATGTTACTCCATGTTTTTCCTGACAGTTATGAGCTTAGGTAATAAAAGCAAGTTTGGGGTGATAATTCATTTTATAAGTCTGAGTTTCCCTCTTTGTCTCCAGTTTCCCCCGTTGCCCTACTACCAGCTCGTGATGGGAACAGGGGAGGTTTCTCCTGGATCTGGAAGATACTTCTGAGGTCATTCCTTGTCAGGCTGGCTGGAGTGGGGCAGTGCTGGTCTGATGGGGAAACAATACTGAGGAAAATTGGGAATGGTGCCCTTGAGGCTCAAAGCACATCTGGTGGAGGTGTTGGCTAAGGCTCAGTGATAGTAAAGGATAATCTGAGGCTGCACAGAGTCCCGAACCCCTGTGGTTCCCGTGGGTTGATGTTGGGTGTTTGATGCACGTGAAACACTAAGTGAGGAATGCTTGGTGGAGTTTGTCAGCCTGTGCTCTAAGGTGTGTTTGCTGGTGGAGCTGTGGCATGAGCGGGAATGTGCTCATCCACAGCTTGGTTCTGAGGCAAGGAGCTCACCTTGATGTGAACAGGAAATTCCACAGGGCAAAACCAGGATTTGGCCTCAAGATCCTGGGTTTGGACTTGGCAGCCAGAGCAGGAGCTGACCAAGGCCTCTGTGTGAGGAATTCCCTTGGATTGAGTTGGTTCTTCCCATCCCACCACGTGCTGCAGGTTCCCCTTTGTTGGGATGTCCTGCCAGTGTGGCTGGCTGCCCAGCGAGTGGTGTTACTGCGTGCTGGAGTGGGGGGATTGCCTTCATGCCCTGCAATACTCATGGCATTAAATCTGCTTTACTCTGGTGGTGAATGGTGAGTATGTGTGTGTGCAAGGCCCCCTCGGTGTCACCCTGTGCAGAGCCAATCCCTGGAGTGTGCTGGGGTACCCGGCCTGGCCCGGTGTCCCGCTGTGTCACAGCATCAGCCCTTTGCAGACCTCTCCTTCCCAGTGCTCATCCCGATTTCCACAGCTCCACGGCTGGGCTGTGCCGCTGTCCCCAGAGGGCTGCTGGGTGCAAGGAGCTGCTGCCAGTGTCTGTGGTGTATCTGCTGTGTCACCGTGGGGTTGTGACACCCACTGCTGCCCTGCCGAGGGATTTTGGCAGTTGCTAACAAGCAACTGCAGCTTGTGCCTCATAGCCTGCAGGTATTGAGAGTGTGAGGGCAGAGCACGGACAGAAGGGGCTGGGGTTCATGGAGAAGATTCTACAGGAAGGCTTTGCCTTTGGAATGGCAAGATGCCGTGTGCTCAGAGTGACAGATCCCACCATGCCAGCACAGCCTGTGGGAGCCAGCCTGCAGGGAGGGCACACGGGGAGCTCTTGGCCTCTTCTTCCCGGGGCTCTGGTGGGGAAGAGGGGAGCTGAGGGCATGGAGTTGCAGAAGATAAACCCCTGAACGTCTGGGTTTGTGCTGTTTGAGCACAAGTCTCCTCCAGGCTCATCCCTGGAGGGTATGACTTGGGCGGTGTCCCTGTCACTGCAGTGGCCATTGAGGCATAACCCTTTTTTGGGGGAAGAGCTCTCACTCCGGCTGAGGGAGAGCAGCTTCCCTGCCCTGGCCTCTGCTTTGCATTCCCTGCAGTCATGTTCAATATTTGCCGTTCCATTTCGCTCTGCTTTCGGCTTTAGGCACCGGGGAGTTTGTTCTGATGGATGGCTTGGGAATTGCCTGTGCAGAGATGGCTTGTTGCTGCGAAAGGCTCTTTCTGTTCTTGGGAATAGAAAAACTCCCACTTCGATAAGTTCTTTGTGTTTCCAAGCAGCTCGTCTATGATTTGTATTGATTAAAGAAACATCCTGGCTAAGATTTTAATGGAAACAAACACCTTGATGAGGCTGGGGCTGATAATGAGTGTGCACTGATGAACGGAATTAATTTCCTGCCTGATCAGAACAAGGTTTATACCTTGTGCTGAGAGCTCTGCTGCACTACAGAATTTTGTTGATAAGGTTTTCTACCCCGAAGGTGGCACTTTGGAAGTAAACCTGGAAGTGAGGACAGGGAGGGCTGTTTGGGCACAGGAGGAACAGCAGCTCCAGCAGTGCTGACATTTTAAACACACTGGCTATGCTGGCTGTGGCAGGAGGAGAATGGGCTGGGAACAGAGTGAGTGGCTGTTCCCCTGCCACTCAGAGAAGAAAGATGCCTGTGGATTGGAGGAGAGGGGCACAAAGCTGGGAGGTGGGTACTGCCCAGAACCCCCTTGATGGTGTCCCACAGCAGAGGCTCTGGATGTGGTGGCACTGGGAACACCATGCTGCACGTCTGTTATTTCCAGGGGAGGGGGTGGCACCTGGTGGGCACAGACATGGGGGATCAGCTGGGCTCGCAGTTGAGCCCAAGGGTTTTTAGCTGGTGGACGTGTGGCGACGCTGGGCATGTGTGGACGTGGTTCAGTGGTGAGCTTGGCAGTGCTGGGTTAATGGTTGGACTTGATGGGCTCAGAGGGCATTTCCAGCCTTAGCGATGCTGTGGTTCAGGTGCCTCCCTGTGGGCTGTCAGGAGGAAGTGTTGGCTTCCCTTTGTAAACAGGCAGCTGGAGCTCTGCTTGTCCACTTCTTCCTCTGAGTGGTACGTGCAGAATTCCTGCAGCTTGAGCCAACATCTTGTCTACCAAAAGCAGTTTGTGCCCTCACCTTACTCTGTTACTTTGCTTCTTTTCCAGGGTCAATTCACACTGCTGCGAGACACCCGGACAGATGGCAGCTTCCTGGTGCACCACTTCCTCTCCTTCTACCTCAGAGGTGGGTCAGCAGCAGCACTCTCTGAGGCAGGGACACCTTGGAGCTTCCCTCAGGGTTGCTCCATGAGCAGAAGGAAGTTGTGCAAAGTGTGAGGTATCCTTGGATAAACACAGAGCTTTGGGGTTAGGATTTATGGATCCCAGTCCTGACTTGTTCTTGGGACTCCTCTGTATCCTTGGGTACATCCCATAATTCTGCACCTTGTTTCATCATGAATTGTGGTGATGGTTGTAAATCACACAGGCTCTGACAGGAAGGTGTTCACTGCAATTCCCTCACTGCATCCATTTTTATGATGTAATTACACATATCAGAATCACTTAACAACAGATAAGCTCAGAGTGAGTCAAGATACAAACAGAGCGTGGCAAGGTGTCTAATTACTTTTCTGGGAACAGTTTCCCCTGTGAGTAACCTCCTGGCCCCTGCAGCGCAGGCGCTGGACTCAGGGACTCCTCCAGCTTTCTGCTGGCACAGCCACCAGCCCAGCAACTCTGGTACTGTCAGGCCTGAAAGGGAGCTCAGGGTGCTGGGCAGGGCATGGGATGAGGACATTCTGCCCCCACAACTGCCACTGCCTCTACTGGGGCTTGACCCTGCTTTGAAATATTCTTTACTTAGTGGAACAGAGGGAAACTGAAGGAAATCCCATGGAAAGTGGGTTGGTAACAGTGTGAATGGTTCAGAGACCTGCCAGGCACTGTCTCGGGCTCTGCTGATGTCCTGCCCCACAGCAGTGCCCTGGGAGTCGCTGTGCAGAGCTGCCTGTGTGCCTGGGAACAGCCTTCCATCCCTGCTGGGTGGGCAGCCCTGGGGAATTCATGTGTCTCAGGACAGGTGTGCTGGCTGTCACCTGCCCCTCTCCAGCACAGGACCTGGGTGCAGTTATTCCCTGTTTGCAGCACCCTCCTGTCATCCACTTGGTGCCCAAAACCTTTGGGAGATCTGAAGGTTCGTCTGGGGCCACTGACTTGTTCTACTTGAAATCCATGTCCCACAAACACTGATTATGTTCATACCCAAACTGTGTTCCAAAATCACATTTTATTTAGGTGTCTGACACAATTCCTGTTCTGTGTGTTTTTCCAGTCAAGGTCACTTGCCCTGTGAGAGCCAAAATGGGAATTTTTGGCATGTCTGTGGTTTCAGTAGTTGAGTGTCACGGCCGGCCCTTGGCCTCCTTACTGTAACACCAGCAAACAGGGCCAGGTGTTTCCAGGCTGGCCTGGCACGAGGCAGAAAACATGCCTTACACTTCTTAAAGTCATCTTTTTCCTTCTTTCCCTCCCTTTTTAAACTAACATTTTCTGTAATGCGGGTATCCTCTAGAAGGGTGAAAATTGAAAGCAAAGGAGGGTCTGTCTAGACCTGCATCACTTCAAGGTCCTTCCAGAAAGATCTGTGGCCTGGCTGCTGTGATTTATGAGCTTTGATAATGTCAGCTGCAAAGCAGAACTGCTGATGTGTGCCTTTGTCCCTCCCCAGCTGGCTGCAAGGTTTGCTTTGTGGCCCTGCTCCAGTCCTTCAGCCACTACAACATCGTGGCACAGAAACTGGTGAGTCTCTTGGCATAGGTTCAGTATTAGGGGTCTGGGTAGTTTCTGTTGGGTGGGAAGGAATGGGCATGGGGAGCAGGAATTGTGTGTGAGCAAATGCTTCCAGGTCTTGATGGGGACAGTCAGGTTTGGTGCTCCTGTGCTGGGGGATAAAGAGCACTTTTGGGCAGAAACCTGGCTGCGTGGTGCCCCACGGGCTCTGCCCTGCCAGGGATGGCTGCTTGCTATGTGCTTAGAAATGTTTGCTGGGGATCAGTGTTCCCCAGACTGGCAGATGGAGGGTCCTTAATCCCCTGGAGTGGAAAATGGTGTGGTGTCAGTGTTCCCAGGACCCCTGCACACCTGTAGGAGCTCCTGAGGTGACTTTGGCCCCTGTCCCCTGGTCCCTGTTGGGATGGAGGACTGAGTCACAAGGACACCTGTGTGCCTCGTTTGGCCTCTGGGCTGAGCGATCCCTTTGAGCTCTGTGAGGAGCCACAGGTAAGTTCCTAGGGATTTCCTTCCCATGGTGAGTTGGGCAAGGATTATGTGTACTCTGAAATGAGGAAACAGAGACAAAGCAGGCAGGGTAATTCTCCATGTCAGCAAATTGTCTGAGCTGCAAACTGCTTCACTCAGCTCTTTGTGCAACACTCCAAGGTGAAATGCTCCAGGTGGGAAGTCTGGGTGACCTTCCAGGGCTGAAGGGATGAGGGCATGCACTGGTCCTCCCTCCTCTGGTTCTGCTGTGAATCCCAGCAGCACTGCTGCTCATAAAGACTCCCAGATGTTGAGGAACCAGGTGGTGTATTCCCCACTGTAAACATGGTGCAGCTAAAGAACTGTATTTTATTTACTGCTCAGTTTTTACCTTTTGAAAGGAGATCAGTGGCCTGGGGTACATGCAGTGGGCTGAGCAAACACGGTGTTCCCCCACGGAGCTGTAACTCCCAGGTGGATACTCAAGGTGTGATTCCCCTGCAGAGCAGATCCCCCTGGCTGAGCAAACCACGGCCCACGAGCACAGAGCTGTCCTGGTCTTTTTGGTGCAGAGAGGAGGAAATCGTGGAGGGAGCTTGCTGAGTGGGGCAGGAAATGGGGCACAGCAGCCGGTGTGGGGAGGAAATCCAGCTGTTAAACACAGGATCCTTGCCTGCTCCTGAAGTCGGTGTGTTTCCTAATGCAGAGATTTCCCGGTGTACACATAATGGGAGCTGCTGACATCTCCCTGGCTGCGAGGCTGACAGGGAGAGAACAGGAGGATTAGCTGGAGCACACGTGCTATGCAAATGGGGGCGATTTGCTGTCTGATACTTGAACAAAAGGTGGCTGCCACAAAGGAGGTGATAAGCATAACTCAGAGTAGCTGAGCTGCTTTCAGCTCTGAGTCACTCTTGCATTGCAACTGTATAGGTGCCCCTGTGGTCGTTGCTGTGAATTCGTCCCAAACTCTGAGGAGCTGAAGGTCACAACATCACTTATTTATATCCACGTTTCCATCACATCTCTTTGCTTTAATCCTGCTTTGCACAGATGAACACGTCAGGCTCAGAAAAGGTGGTTCTTGGCAGGGTAGTTTTGCTCTTAAATTTACTTAAGAACTTGCTGCTGTAGATCTTTACTGGAGACCAGTAATGGTGTGGCCACAGGCCCAGGGCAGTGGCCATCCCCTGTGCTGGCACTGCTGAGGCACCTCCAGTCCTGGGGGCAGTTTTGCAGTCCCCAGGTACAGGACAGAGCGTGTCCAGGGAAGAGAACAGAGCTGGGGAAGGGGCTGGAGCCCCAGGAACAGCTGAGGGAGCTGGGAAGGGGGCTGAGCCTGGAGAAAAGGAGGCTCAGGGGGGACCTGGTGGCTCTGCACAACTCCCTGACAGGAGGGGACAGCCGGGGGGGTCGGGCTCTGCTCCCAGGGAACAGGGACAGGAGGAGAGGGAATGGCCTCAACAGTTGCCAGGGGAGGGACAGGTTGGATACTGGGAAAATTCCTTCCCCAAAAGGGCTGTCCAGCCCTGGCACAGCTGCCCAGCGCAGTGGTGGAGTCCCCATTGCTGGAGGGATTTCAAAGCCCTGTGGATGTGGCACTTGGGGACATGGTCAGTGGTGGCCTTGGCAGTGCTGGGGGAATGGCTGGACTGGATGGACTCAGAGGACTTTTCCGGCCTTGGTGATTCTGTGGCTGTGATTATGCCCTTAGGAAAGCCTGCACTTGGAAGAGCTTCAGAACTGAGCAATGCCCCAGTTACTGTTGGGAGCAGGGTAGTCCCAGGCCCGGGAGGAGCCTCCTGCAGCCAGGGTGGATTGTACAGTGACACTTGTAGCACTGGTGTATGGTGATAAAGTGAATATTTATACACAGCTGGAGTGCTGCTTCCAGGGACTTGCTGCTTTCCCAGTGTGCGGGTGTTATAAATCTCAAACCACCTCCTTGTGTGGTAGCTAAATGCAGGGATGTATCTTTACTTGAAGGAAAAAACATCCCTGGCTTTTTGTTCCTGTGTCCTCTTTCCCTGAGGACCCACACTTCATTTAAGGCACCGTCAATGTTATTGGCCCTGACCTTGCAGAGAACATGCAGGGCTATATCAGGACAAACAGCACCAGGGCACCCTGCCACGTTGGTGTTCCCACCCTCACTTGTACAAAGTTTGTTTTGTTTTACAGGGAAACCAGATTTGTCCCCATTTGATGCCCTTCTCCTGTCCCTTGCTCCGAGCTCACAACCTGGAGGACATGGCCTGGCCTGATCACTGATGGCCACACTCTGTCCCACAGCTGTGTTTGCTGATGGAGCTCATTCCCCCTGCTTTGCACACTCCATTCCTCCCTCTGCCCCTCAAATGTTTTGCTTTCCCGTATGGAATGGCCAGCAGTGAGCAGCAGCTCTGCTTTGAGGGCTGTCACTGCTGGCAGGCCGGGGGGCACCACGCTCCAGCTGCTCCCCAGAGGGACAGGAGCAGCTGAGCTGCTGCTGCAGGAGCATTCCTGGGCTGGGTCGATGGCTGCCAGCGTGCCAGAGATAATGTCCCTGTGCTCCAGGGTAATGGAGTGGGATGCTGGCACAGAGTGAAAGCTTTCAGACTGTTTGGGTGCTGAGCAGTGCCGTGGCTCTGCTGCGGGGACATCAGTCCTGTCTGTGCACTTAGGACGGTGCCACTGGCCATTCTGAGCACTTCTCCCACTTTTCCAAGCTGTCTGATGCTTCCTGTGCTGCTTCCAGAGGTCACACTGGGTGGGCTGCCAGCAGGGAGACAGGCAGAGGTTTGCTGTGGCAGGTGGCTGCAGTGGGTGAGTTCAGGAATCTTTGGGACCTGTTGCCCTGTTGGAAAATGAGGCTGGACTTGCTGGGTCCATGCCATGGCACTGAGGGGGCTGAATTCTTGGTCTGACACACAGGCACCCTGTACCTGGCTGCTGTGGCCCTTCTCTGTCACCCAGGTAGGCCATGGTGTCACAGCACTGAGTTCCCTTCTAAAGAGGGGACACTTTTCTTGAAGATCTGAGGTACAGAGTTTGTGTGTGCAGGAAGAAATGGCTGAAGCCAAGGTAAAATCAGTTGCTGAATTATTGATATTAATAGTGAATTTAGTCACGGCATTTCAGCAGGTTCCCAGCCCTGTGGACTGCAGAAATCCCTGAGGGAATGAGGTCTGTGAGGCTGCTGTGCAGCCCAGCCCTTCTTTATGGCATGGCAGGTATTTATTTCCTGGCTGTTCCCAACTCCTCACCTGCCACATAAAGGTGGTTCTGTCCTTGGCTAGGGAGCTTTCCATCGTGTGTGCTCAGAATTGCCCAATAATGCTGCTATTTCTGAAGCTGTTACTGAGGGGCAGTGCCCAAAAAAATGTATTGCTTTATGGGGGGGTTTGAAGAGGGAGCAAGCATTCAGGCATACGTTCTTTCCCAGCTGAGTAGAAGGAAAATAGAGGAAGCATTCTTCTGAGGTACCAGAATTCACAGGGTCAGGAGTCCAAGCAGCTTCCATTTAAAGCAGGGAACAGATGCCAGCAGATGGGAGTTTAGTCAGGCCTCAGATTATTCTTAATATCCTTGTTACAAAGTGACAGTGCTGAAAAATTGGAAATGGTCACCTAGTCCAGCCCTCCAGGAGATAATTGTACTGCACATGATTATGGAACCATTGAGGTTGCAAAAGCCCTCAGGGATCATTGTGTCCACCTGTCCCCCAGGACTGCCAAGGCCACCACTAACCCAAGTGCCACATCCACAAGGCTTTTGAATCCTCCCAGGGATGGTGACTCCTCCACTGCTCTGGGCAGCCCCTTCCAATGCCTGGCCACCCACTTTGAGAATAAACTGTGGAGAGCCAGAAGGTCCCCTCTGAGCCTCCTCTTGTCCAGGTCAAGCCCCCCAGCTCCTTTAGCCCTTGACAGGGCTTGGAGCAACCTTGTCCAGTGGAAGGTGTCCCTGCAGAGGGATAGAACTGGATGGTCTTCAAACGTCCCTCCAACCCAAACCTTTCTAGAATTCTGTGATCTCCAGCTGGAGCCTTCTCCATGTCTGCAGCAGCGGTGGGATGTCTCTGTTGGAGCTGGACGTTCCCAGCACGTGGCTCTGGATTTGCCTCCCCACCAGGCAGGGCTTCGAGCCAGCTAAGTGTGAGTCACAGTCCCAGGCGTTTGTCCTGGTCCTTCCTCCTCCTCCAAGTGGAGTCAGGGCTGCTTCCCGTGGGAGCCCTGGCTGCTCTCTCCCAGGTGTTGTGCAAGTGTTGGGATGCCCAGCCCACGGCGCTTTCCGGATCCGGCCGTGCCAGGCTCAGCTGCGTGGGCTGTGCCAGGAGCCCGCATTGCCACAGCCCTCATCTGGAGATAGTGAGAAACAAAAGCTTTCACCACCCAGGGAGGCAGGTGAAGGAATTGCTCACAGCAGGCCCTTGGAGAAGCCTGGGCCATTCCTTCCCTGCCTCAGCACACCAAGCTGGCTTCCCAGAAGGAATTCAGGATGTTTGAGTCCCCAGATCACAGTGTGTTTTTGTTGTCTCCTGACAAAGTACAGAAGAGCAAATGTGCCACCAGCGACTGTAACAGAAGTGCGCATTTCATCCCTGAAACACTGACTTTATCAGCACATTTAGATAAGATTTGATTCAAATAAGAATGCAAATTTGGCTCTTGACTCACGTGATTCTGTGTGCACCATTTTCCATAGGTTCACTGAAACCTAATGTTTTCCTCTCTCAAGGGAGTCAGTCTGGCAGCTGCCAAGGAGCGGGGACAACTTGTCTTCCTGGAGGGCCTCAAGTCCTGCCTTGACCTCCTGTTTGGGGAGGAGGAGCAGCCAGGACAGCCCAGTCCTCTGCAGTTTCTGAGGTGAGCCTGAGCATGGAGTGTTCTCCCCTCACATCTGCTGCCACCAGGAGCACCACCCAAGGTCCAGGACTGGCTCCTGCTGCCCTTTGTGCTCCCCTCCAAGGCGCAGGACTCAGCTGGACACCAAGTGAAGGGAAAGGCCAGCATTGTGCCATCCTCCTAAGTGTCCTGGCCTGTCCCTCGCTGCTGCTCATGGAGGGATCCTGTCCCCCCTTTCCAGAATTTTAGGGGAACTTCCACCCCCATCCTCATTGCCAAGCATGTCACAGGTCTAGAAAAACATTTATTTCAGCACTCCACAGGTTTGTGTCAAACAGAACCCCAGCCAGGTTCTATTCCCTTCTTTCATTATTTTGAGTTTTATTCTTGTCCAAGAGAACAGTGCTGCTTTATCCATGCTGGCTTTTGGGTTTATTCTTACGTCATTTTCTCCATATCGCCTGGGAAGCTCAGCAAAGGCCAAACACTTCCCCAGCAGTGCCCAGGGCCAGGTTGGACAGGTGTCCCTGCCCATGGCAGAGAGGTGGCACTGGATGGGCTTTGAGTTTCCTTCCCACCCAAACGGTTCCACAGTCCCTGGAGCAGGGCAGGAGCGTTTCACCACACACAGGTGTAAGGGAGCAGGGGCTGAAGGGCAGTGAGGAGGTGACTGTCACAGCAGTGGGGACAGCAGGGAGGGGGCAGGCTGGTGATCCCCACTCTGGGTCAGTGGGAGAGGAGGGGGACACGCGGTGCCAACCCCTGACACCTCCTTGCTGTCTTGCAGCGGGAGCACGCGTGACCTGCGAGCCCTGTTCGAGTTTGTGCGGGTGTCGCTGACTCCCACTGAGCAGGAGGCCTGGAGAGGCCCCGTGCTGCTGCTGGATGACCTCAGTGTCCTGCTGAGCCTGGGGGCTGCACCGGTGGCTGTGCTGGACTTCATCCACTACTGCCGTGTGTCCGTGTGCTGCCAGCTGAAGGTACTGCTCCCCTGGGTCTGCCTGTGCACAGAGCCTCCAGAGCAGAGCCTGCTTTGATTTTCTCTTTCCATCTGACCCTGATGAGATTTCTGAAGGGCTGTGGTTGTCCAGGGAGTTTAGATCATTGCTCTGGGGCCACTCTTGGGAGTTGTGTGGGTCCCTGAGTACCAGTGCAGGCTCCTGTTCAGCTGGATTCCTGGCAGGTACTGCCCAGAGAAGGGTTCTGTGTGCCTCTGATGTATGAACAGGGATTCAAGGTGTAAAATAGTGTTTTTTGGAGCTCCCGGCTCTCCAGAGATCCTGAGTCACACCCCTGAGTGGGAGGGCAGGGGTGGAAACAGGTCATGTGAGGGGCTAGTGAGTCTCACAGGGGACAAAAATGAAGGGGCCCTTGTGGGGCACCCCAGTCCCTGCTCCCCCCACCCTCGAGTGTGGCTGGTGCCCATGGTGTCATGATGATTTACAGAGATCTCCCAGCAATGTGGGGGCTTCTGAGAGCACCACAGCCAGAAGTGCTCACAGTCACATCCAAACTCTGCCATCACAGGCAGTGTCCCCTCCCTGGACACTTCCCTGCAGGAGTGAGGAATCAGCCGATGGTGGTGTCAGGTGTTGTCACCCTGCACTTCACACGGCGCAGTGTGTGCTGACAGGGGATGATCTGCTTGCAGAGAATATTTACCTCCAAAGAGCTAAAAAAGGTGATAAACCACGCTAGCACTTTGCTATTTCTGTCTGAGGTGTTCTGAAGCTTTAAAGTACATTTTAATTGATTGAGAATTTGTGTTATTTTAAGTCACTGGTGACTTGCATGGGCTGAGGCAGAGTCTCTTGAGGTGGATGTTAATAGAGTCAGTGTGCTGGGGAGGTGTTTGCTCCCTGTCAGAGCTGTGAGGGTGTGAGCATTGCTGCAGCCCTTTGGCCACCTCTTTATTTACCTGCTCTGAATTCAGTCAGTGCCATCTGCCCAGCCTGACAGACTGGTTCAGCCACTGTCTCCTTACAAAGGCTGGAGGTATTTTTAGTCTGCACGTTACATATGTGTGTGTGTGTACACAATGTACAGTGAGCTCTTCAGTGTTTATAAATCATAGGATGGTCTGTGTTGGAAGGGACTGTAAAGATCACATATGCTGTGGGCAGGGGCACCTGTGCTTTGGGCCCCAGAGCTGGAGGCAGCTCTGCAGGGGGTCTCACCTGAGTGGGGCAGAGGGGCAGAATCCCCCCCCTCTGCTGCCCACGCTGGGGATCAGGCCGGGTATGGGGAGTTTCTGGCTGGGGCATGTCCAGCCTCTCCATTAGCAGCTGCTGGTTATTTTCCCAGTGGAATTCAGACCAAGCTGGATCTTAGATGGGGTGTTTGTGAAAGCTCCTGTTGCCACCCCTGTCCTTCCCCTAAGGGATTAGGCCCAGCCAGGGGCTCATCCCTGCCTGCTGCTCCTGTTCCAGGGGAACATTGTGGTGCTGGTTCACAGCAATGAGGATTCGGAAGATGAGGAGAATGAACTGGTTGTGAACTCCCTGTGTCATCACAGTGACCTCATCCTGTGGGCAGAGGGGCTGGCCACCGGCTTCTGCAAGGACGTTCATGGGCAGGTGAGGCACAGCAGAGCACGGACAGGTGACACGTGTCCCTGTCACCTGCAACACTGCAGGCCCCGGGGTTGTGGGAGACACCCCAGGCTGCAGTGTGGGCACCAGCATCTGCTGGAGCACCCAGCTGTCACTGCTTCTGTGGGGACAGTCAGGGACATCCTGCCACCTGGGACTCCCCACCTCTGGGAGCCTTCCAGGGTTTGTACAGCAGCTGCACCCCAGGGTGAGGAAAGTCTTTCCTCACCCTGGGGTACAGCAGCTGCACCCCAGGGTGAGGGAAGACTTTCCTGGGAAGTTTCCCCAGACGGTGGATCTGAGCCTGGCCTGTAGTGATCTCTGCAGGACTGGGAGGCTGCTGACACTTGTGTGATCCCTCATCAGGGGCTGCCACCAAAGGCACAGGGGCAGGCAGCTGCTGATGCATTAATTATCAGTGACCCCTCTTCCCCCCAGGCCAGGCAGGCATGGGGGGCAAGGATGCTCTGGGCAGCCAAAGGGACAATGTTCCTATTCCTTTCCCTTTGCAGATGAAGATAATCAAGAGATTGTCCTTGCAGCAGGCGGCGGAGCAGGACCTGGTCCAGATCTACCAGTACAAGATCCAGGACAGGAACGTCACCTTCTTTGCGCGGGGGCTGTCGGCTGCAGTCCTGTGACACTGTGACAGTGCAGAGCCTGGGAGTGTCAGTCCCTGCCTCGGCAAAAGCCCCAGCAGCACCTTTCAGGAGCAGCACAGCACACTGACCCGGGAGGGAAGCTCACACACACCTGTGAGTGGTGCCAACGTGGGATCAGCCTGCCTGGGGCCTGCTGCATCCCTTTGTCCTCCCACCCTGTTCCCAACGTACTCAGGCCAAGAAAGGGAGCAAGAACTTGCAAGAATGGCCCTTAGAGCATGTAAATACAGGCAGGGGTGCCCCGCAGGCTGGGTGTGCCTTGCCTCACCTTTTCCGGTGTGTTGGGCACAGCATGGCAGTGGCAGGCACTGCACGGAGGGAGCACCCCCTCCCTCCTGCTGGCACGGGAGGAGATGACACACAGCGGGTGGAGCAGGGATGGTCTGGGAGCCTGGCGCAATCCTCCTTGCTCCCAGCTCAGGCTGGCAGAGATTTGCCCAAGTCCAGCTTCCATGCAGTTGGTGAATCCATAGCTCCATGTATAGCTCCTCGCCTGGCTGTGCTGAGAGCTGGGCACTGCTGTGGTTTTTTCCCTGCAGCTTCCCAAGCTCATCCTGGGCTTTGTGGTTGGATAAACCCCTCTGGGAGCCTGTCTCAGCCACTGCTTCCTCACCCAAACCCTGACTGGCAGGACATGACCTGCCTGTGCTGAAGCTTTATTTTTTTAATAATAAACCATAATTGTAGTGAGATAAGGGTACAGTGATTAAGTAACTGCAGATCTCTGGGTGGGAACTGCTCCCCACCTGCTTCTTGGCAGGAATGGGTATCTGCCAAGCCTGGATGAGGAGAGGGCCCATGGCCACAAGGGCAATCCTGGGAGCAGAGCTGAGGCCTGGAGGTCTCCTGGTAGATGCTCCTGCTGGGATATCCCGTTTATCCTGGGAGATAAAAACATCCCACACACTTGAGAGTCCAGAGCAACCTGCCAGGTCCTTGCAGCTGCAGAGCTGAGATAGCAGCTCTGGCAGTGGGACGCATTCCTGATTTTCCACACAGACTCGGTGACACATCCCATGCTGGTTGGGGAATGTGCCCTTTGCCGTAGTTTTGGGAGCCCTGGCATGCTCAGGGCTGTGGCTGCTCATCAGTGGCAGCCCAGGGAAGCCAGACAGGCTCCAGGGACTGTGGCAAAGCCACGAGGAGGGAGGGGAGTCAGGCCATGTGTGTGCTGTAGGATCACTCCTCCCTGGTGTCCCCAGGTGGCAGTGCCCAGTGCCACTGCTGCTGTCCCAGTGTGGTAGCAGTGCCCAGGGGTCAGTGCACTGTCAGTCTGCAAGGGGAGGATGAGAGGAGCAGTAGCTGCTGGCACTGCAGCTGTGATGGGCATAGAAAGGTGTATAATTGGAGTAATATCTGTGTGCTTATCCCTGGAGAGATCCCAAAGCCTGGCTCCCAGGCTCTGCCTCCCTCTTTTGAAACCGGCAGGGTCATTGTGTGACATCATCACTGTGTGGCATCACTGCTGCCTTTGCCTGGTTCTTTCTGCTCTTAACCAGAGCCTGTATCCAAGAAATGGGCTGAGGAGCCTCGGCCTGACCCCCCGTGTCCCCACACAGGGGGTGTCCCTGGGATCCGAGCCCTTCGGAAGGAGCCACTCTGCCTGCAGTGTGCAGTGCTGCAGGCTTGGACAGGGACATCAACCCTGTGGGGGCTGCTGAGTCACAGTGAGGACAAACTCAGTGTTCCAGCACCCCAGGCCAGTGTCCAGCAGCGGCCTTGGCCATCAGGACACGATGGGGCAGCTGTGCTGAGCCAAGGCCACCGGCATGGCCGTGCTTGGGCCGAGGCCACGCTCTGGAGCTGACGCTGCGGGAGGGCAGTCAGAGAGTGGATGTCAGGAATGGTGCCATCGGTGGCAGGACAGGATGGCCTCGCTCGGGGTCAGCCACCAGCTGTGTGCTCAGGGCCGCTGCCACGGGCAGTGTTTGTGTGCCAGCCGGAGCTTGGGCAACGCTGAGAAATTGGGTGGGACGTGGCCTGAGGGCGCAGCTCTCCAGTCCCTTGGCTTCGGAGGGAGCTGCAAGCAGGGGAAGTCCCACCAAGGCCGGGGCTGGTGCGACGGGTGCAGGTCCCTGGGAGAAGGGGATGTGTTATATTGAGAAAAACTGCAGGCAGCAGGGACTGTGGGTAAGCGTCAGAGTGTGACAGCTGCAAGAAGGGCCCTGGAAAGGCTGTTTTGGGTGTGCTCAGCCTCTGGAGATGAAGGAGCAGGGAATGTGTTTTGTAGCATCCCACCCCATGCCAGTACCGTGCTGGCAGGAAAGCAAGGGCATTGCTGGGGAGAAGGAAAGATTCCCTGGCCTTCAGGTACTGCTTGCCCTTTCCCATGGTGTGTGCCCAGTGCTCCCAGTGCCTGGCCCACTTCTATTCCCGGGAATCAGAGTCACCTCTGTCGCCTGCACCGAGCCGGGGCTCCCGGTGCAAGGTCTTCCCTCCCGACGTGCTCTGCCCCGGGATGCTCCAGAGCTCCTCATGCTCAATCCCCACCATCAACTCCTCCTGTCCCTTCCGGGGTTCTCAGGACTCCCAGCGCCTTCCGCACATTCCCGCCGTGCCCGGGTGCATGTGGCGGCTCCGCTCTCCCCCTGGAGCGCAGCGCGGCCGGTGCCCGGTTCTGCTGGCAGAGCCTGTCCGCTCCAGGCCCGTTCCCGGTGCCCTTTTCCCGCTCCACGTGCTCCCGCCGCCTCCGCGCCGCTTCCGGGGGCGCGGCCAGCGNTGGGAGCCCTGGCATGCTCAGGGCTGTGGCTGCTCATCAGTGGCAGCCCAGGGAAGCCAGACAGGCTCCAGGGACTGTGGCAAAGCCACGAGGAGGGAGGGGAGTCAGGCCATGTGTGTGCTGTAGGATCACTCCTCCCTGGTGTCCCCAGGTGGCAGTGCCCAGTGCCACTGCTGCTGTCCCAGTGTGGTAGCAGTGCCCAGGGGTCAGTGCACTGTCAGTCTGCAAGGGGAGGATGAGAGGAGCAGTAGCTGCTGGCACTGCAGCTGTGATGGGCATAGAAAGGTGTATAATTGGAGTAATATCTGTGTGCTTATCCCTGGAGAGATCCCAAAGCCTGGCTCCCAGGCTCTGCCTCCCTCTTTTGAAACCGGCAGGGTCATTGTGTGACATCATCACTGTGTGGCATCACTGCTGCCTTTGCCTGGTTCTTTCTGCTCTTAACCAGAGCCTGTATCCAAGAAATGGGCTGAGGAGCCTCGGCCTGACCCCCCGTGTCCCCACACAGGGGGTGTCCCTGGGATCCGAGCCCTTCGGAAGGAGCCACTGCCTGCAGTGTGCAGTGCTGCAGGCTTGGACAGGGACATCAACCCTGTGGGGGCTGCTGAGTCACAGTGAGGACAAACTCAGTGTTCCAGCACCCCAGGCCAGTGTCCAGCAGCGGCCTTGGCCATCAGGACACGATGGGGCAGCTGTGCTGAGCCAAGGCCACCGGCACGGCCGTGCTCGGGCTGAAGCCGTGCTCTGGAGCTGACGCTGCGGGAGGGCAGTCGGAGAGTGGATGTCAGGAATGGTGCCATCGGTGGCAGGACAGGATGGCCTCGCTCGGGGTCAGCCACCAGCTGCGTGCTCAGGGCCGCTGCCACGGGCAGTGTTTGTGTGCCAGCCGGAGCTTGGGCAACGCTGAGAAATTGGGTGGGACGTGGCCTGAGGGCGCAGCTCTCCAGTCCCTTGGCTTCGGAGGGAGCTGCAAGCAGGGGAGGTCCCACCAAGGCCGGGGCTGGTGCGACGGGTGCAGGTCCCTGGGAGAAGGGGATGTGTTATATTGAGAAAAACTGCAGGCAGCAGGGACTGTGGGTAAGCGTCAGAGTGTGACAGCTGCAAGAAGGGCCCTGGAAAGGCTGTTTTGGGTGTGCTCAGCCTCTGGAGATGAAGGAGCAGGGAATGTGTTTTGTAGCATCCCACCCCATGCCAGTACCGTGCTGGCAGGAAAGCAAGGGCATTGCTGGGGAGAAGGAAAGATTCCCTGGCCTTCAGGTACTGCTTGCCCTTTCCCATGGTGTGTGCCCAGTGCTCCCAGTGCCTGGCCCACTTCTATTCCCGGGAATCAGAGTCACCTCTGTCGCCTGCACCGAGCCGGGGCTCCCGGTGCAAGGTCTTCCCTCCCGACGTGCTCTGCCCCGGGATGCTCCAGAGCTCCTCATGCTCAATCCCCACCATCAACTCCTCCTGTCCCTTCCGGGGTTCTCAGGACTCCCAGCGCCTTCCGCACATTCCCGCCGTGCCCGGGTGCATGTGGCGGCTCCGCTCTCCCCCTGGAGCGCAGCGCGGCCGGTGCCCGGTTCTGCTGGCAGAGCCTGTCCGCTCCAGGCCCGTTCCCGGTGCCCTTTTCCCGCTCCACGTGCTCCCGCCGCCTCCGCGCCGCTTCCGGGGGCGCGGCCAGCGAAGGGCGGGGTGAGGCTCTGCGCGTGGTTATGCAAATACAGACGCAACTCGCGTTCTGTGGGCGCGGCTATGCAAATAAAGACCATATTGGGCACTAGCTACTCTCTGGGGGCGTGGTCGGAGCGCCATGGGCGTGGCCACGCCGACGGCGGGGGGTGTGGCCGACGTGCGGCGCTGCGCGCGCGCGGTCGGGGCCCGGCGGCAGCGGGGGGAGGGCGGGAGGGGGTGGGAGAAACCGGGCCGGGAACGGGCGGAAAAGCTCGGGATTAACGTGGGTTTAGAGCTACTAAACCCCACAACATCCTACATTAGAAAAAAGGCCAAAAATACCCCCAACGACGGAGCACGAGAGCCGCGGCCGCTGGGAGGTCAAAGGGCGGAGGTGAGGAAGGAGCCGCTTCCCGGTGAGGTGAGAGGGGCCCGGCGCGGGCGGGGGCAGCGCGATCGGGTGTGGGAACAGCCCCTCAGCGCCCCTTCCGTGCCTCAGCCTCCCCTCAGGTCCCTCCCGGCCCGGCGCCTTCGCCTTCGCCTTCCCCTCACGCACCCGCGCTCGCCTCCCGCCCCCGCATCCCCCCCTCTTTTGGGGGTAGAATTTGTAAGGAATACGTGAGGGGAATGATGGGAATGTGGAGTATTTTATTCCGTGGGGTTTGTCGGTGCCATAAAGGTTTTCTGCCGTGGCTCTCTGGGGACTTGGTTCAGTGCTGGAAGGCTCTGCCCTCGGGATAATCACCTGCTTTTGGAATCTGGTCGATATTCAGGAATCGACAGAGAGACAGAGAAAGTTTTGGGGCAAAGTGAAGAGGGAGAGAGAAGGGGCTGATCACTTCTGCTGCAGGATCAGGAGAAACTGTTTCATGGGAAAGGATTAAAAGGATGGAATGTGTGAAGGGAACGATGGGACGGGGAAGNGGGGTGAGGCTCTGCGCGTGGTTATGCAAATACAGACGCAACTCGCGTTCTGTGGGCGCGGCTATGCAAATAAAGACCATATTGGGCACTAGCTACTCTCTGGGGGCGTGGTCGGAGCGCCATGGGCGTGGCCACGCCGACGGCGGGGGGTGTGGCCGACGTGCGGCGCTGCGCGCGCGCGGTCGGGGCCCGGCGGCAGCGGGGGGAGGGCGGGAGGGGGTGGGAGAAACCGGGCCGGGAACGGGCGGAAAAGCTCGGGATTAACGTGGGTTTAGAGCTACTAAACCCCACAACATCCTACATTAGAAAAAAGGCCAAAAATACCCCCAACGACGGAGCACGAGAGCCGCGGCCGCTGGGAGGTCAAAGGGCGGAGGTGAGGAAGGAGCCGCTTCCCGGTGAGGTGAGAGGGGCCCGGCGCGGGCGGGGGCAGCGCGATCGGGTGTGGGAACAGCCCCTCAGCGCCCCTTCCGTGCCTCAGCCTCCCCTCAGGTCCCTCCCGGCCCGGCGCCTTCGCCTTCGCCTTCCCCTCACGCACCCGCGCTCGCCTCCCGCCCCCGCATCCCCCCCTCTTTTGGGGGTAGAATTTGTAAGGAATACGTGAGGGGAATGATGGGAATGTGGAGTATTTTATTCCGTGGGGTTTGTCGGTGCCATAAAGGTTTTCTGCCGTGGCTCTCTGGGGACTTGGTTCAGTGCTGGAAGGCTCTGCCCTCGGGATAATCACCTGCTTTTGGAATCTGGTCGATATTCAGGAATCGACAGAGAGACAGAGAAAGTTTTGGGGCAAAGTGAAGAGGGAGAGAGAAGGGGCTGATCACTTCTGCTGCAGGATCAGGAGAAACTGTTTCATGGGAAAGGATTAAAAGGATGGAATGTGTGAAGGGAACGATGGGACGGGGAAGGAAATACTCCATGAGTTTGGTACAGGGTCACTGAGCACTTCAGAACCAGATGGATTTGCTGCTCTGGTTCTCTGGGGACCTGGCTCTGTGCTCTCAGCAGTTATCTTGCCCCCTCAATCATGCTAAACTTTAGGATTTGGTCAAAATTTCGGAGTCGACTTCCTCGTGTGAGTCAGAATGAACATCCTTACATTATCTTTAATACAACGAGCGGGGAGATTTTGGAATGCTGGGGCAGTTCTGAGGTTGTGTTTGGGAGAATCCCAAGGAAAGGACTCCGGAAAGATTTTGGCCTTAGTGCCAGAATTCCCTGAATGCAGCATCCACGTGTTTTTCCGGGTTGTTGAAAGGCAAACCAAGTTTCTTTTCATTCAAGGGGCAGAGATGAGGCGTGAGCTCCCTCTCTCTCTGTGAAACCAGAGCTGTGAGGCAGGACTAGGGTGGTAAATTTGGGATTACACGAGCTGTTGTGTAATGCAGAAAGGAGATTAGCTGGCTGGGATTGGGAAGAGAGGAAAACATCCCGGGATGTTCCCTGATCGTGTGACACAGCTCCGTGTTTCCAGGTACAACTTGGCATGCCTTATTTTTCCAATCATGATTCAAATATAACATCCCAAAAGAGCCAAGAACAATCAGGGTTTGTCTCAGGAGTGCTAAAATAGTATTTTAAGTGTCAGAATCCTATGATGAATGAATGAATTAGTCAGGCTCTCCCTAAGTTACTCAACACTATTTTCAGTCAGGGGGTTGCTGGGCCTGTCTGGCATCAGAGCTTGGATCATTATGCACCAAAAACGCCTTTTTTTTTTTTTTTTCCCCCTCTCTGATGAGAATTTAAAAAGTAGAACAGGTACAGCTCGAGGAACAAAAATAGCATTACCTGCCTGTAGTGGAATGTAGTAGGTGAGGAGCAGCAGCACAGCACTTCCAGCACATCCTGGGAATCCTTTCCAGGCCAGGCAGCTGCAGGCACCTCCCTCCCCTTTCACAAGAGAAACACTCTGGGGGGCTCTGGCTGGAGATGGGGGCACAGTCCCCTGTGCTGGGGGAGCACGGAGGGGCTGGTGGCACTCAGGTGACACTCAGTGACACTCACAAGGCACTTGTGAGACTGGAAGGAGGTGTAGAAGCAGCTCTCCAGGCATTCCTTGGCTCTAATGTCTAATATTATAATTCCTTTGAATCCCTTTCTGCCCCTTGTGCAGTGCATTGAAGGGTGAGAAAGGAAGGCTTAAGGAGCCCTGAGCAGATCTGTGGTGGTGCAGCTGCTGTTTCTGTGTCTGGGAGTGTTACTGCTCAAACCAAGGTACCCAGAACAGGGAGGAACAGGGAGCTGAGGGTGGCTGTCTTGGAGGGAATCTTTTCATTCATGTCCTCAGGTGAAGACCCAGCCCCAATGGCTCAGAACAGCCGTGGCTTTTTGGCATAACTGGGAAAAAGTAAAGTTCTCCCAGGAAAAGAGTGATTTCAGCTGGAGAGCATGGTGGGCAGTGGGGAGGAGAGCAGGATTGCAGCTCTTAAATCTGAATTAATCTTGTATGGAGCATTGTGATACAGGAATAATAGTTGGTTTGTTTACAAAAGACAATGTCCGAGTCAGCCTTCGGGACTTGCTGCCTCACAGAGGAATTTTGGGACTGTTTCTCCATCTGGAAGAAAGAGTGCACTGATTTCCTGAGCCTGGCTTCCTAATTGGTGATGATTAGCAAGGAAAATGTTTAGTTCTGTGTGATGCTGGAGGTGCCCAAGGCTCCTGCTCAGGGATGGGAGCCCCGAGTTGGTGTGTTCAGCCTTGCCCGGTGCTCCTGCTGTGACCCAGAACCTGTGGAAAACCAATCCCCGGGCTGGTGTGTCACCTTACAGGTGCTGTGTCCCTCTGGCCTCGCGGGGCCCTTCACATGCCCCAAGGATCTGGGAGTGCAGACTTCTGAGCCGTGGAAACTGTCCTGATCACAGTTTGGGGGTTATTTCTGAGGGAACCCTGCAGGGGAATACGTGCTGAGGCTTATGTCTAAATCTTTGCTTTTTATTTAATGGATAAATGGTCAGAACCATGGGGTTTGTCTGCCTTTTGTCATCCTGCACATCCTGCCTGTGAGGGGATCCCTGGTAATTACATGACTGAGAGCCAGAGCTTCCAGAATTCCAGAGTCCAGGTGGAAGCATCACTGAAGCTCTGGCTGGGTCTGTGTGGAAAAGGGAATGTGTTCCCCCGAGAGCCAAGGGCACGCTTCTGGTTTCCTGCCAAATCCACGAGCTTTGGAAACCCTTCACTTAATAGGAACCCAACTGGTGCTACACCCCCAGGCCTCCCTCTGAGATGGGAAGACTCTTGGTTTGTGTTTCCACAACGTATTTTTCAGGGAAGTGGTAACAGTGCTTAACAGATAAACTTGGTTTGACTGAGCTCTAATTCCAGTAAGTCAGGAAACTCCTGCCAGTGATAGCTGGACTTTGCTGCAGGGGTGTTTAATGGTACTCAAAAGGTATTTCTGAGGGGGTTTTGGAGGGATTTTCTTCTGGGAGGCACATGGACCCCACTGGCCCTGGGTTTTGAAAAGCAGAATTCTGCTGGGAGGGTTTACGTGGATGTGGTTTACCTGGGAAGGGTTTTGGGAAGCTGCTGTCTGCTCCTGGGGCTGGAGCAGGGACCTGACACAAGCAGGGCTGGAGTGGGCTGGGAAGGGAGCTACAATTCCTCCCACAGACAATGTTTGCCCATCCTGGGCACTCCTGAAGGTGTTACTGGCCTCTTTAACTGTCCCTGCCCTGCCAAACTGTGGAGAGAAGCACGGGAGCATCTGTCGTGGCACACCCCTTAAAGGAGTTGCAGAGGAGGTGCAGTTCACGTATTCAGGCATGAATTTGAATTTTGAGTTTGTCTGTTTCAGAAATAAACACCAACCCATACAGACAGAATGTGTTTGCCTACATTAAACAGGTTGGTTTGGGTTTTATTTCCTGATATTGATCGTTAACCACTGCTGCTGATTTCTGTTCTGAAGGAGAGTTTTTAGCCAGGAAATGTGTCCTCTGCAGGGAGAGGAGCCCCAGCCCTAGAGAAAGAAACAGGGAAGGAGCTGTGCTCAGTTCAGGCCCTGGTTTGCTGAGGTGAGAGAGAACTGAGGAAGAGGGTGAGTCTCCACTGGCTGTGGTGGGATGGTGAATGGCTCCGGCTGCTCCCCAGGTGAACTTTGCCTCACAAAAGCAGGGCTGGAGCTGAGCAGTTAAAGTGCTGATTGATCCTTGCTTTCAGCACTCCCGCAGTGAGGGTTATTCAAACACAGAGGTGTTTCTGTTCCTCAGCTGAAGAGCAGCAAGGCCACAAAGGGAGGATTAAGATAAAAATCAAACCTGACTGTCAGAGGGCATCAAGGAGCTCACAATTATTCTGGGAATGTCCTCATTGCAGGAAGGTGGTAAAGAAAAGAACAGAGAGGAAAAGTTAATGTCTGGCACCCCCAAAACTGGAGTGTTCAGCACCTTTTGACTCTTGGTGAGCAACTGGTGGCAGTGCCAGGCTACAAAAAGGAAGAGGAGCTTTGCAAGCTGTCGTTTCAGGGAGGTATTTCTGTCTGTGTGCTCAAAGCACGGACTAAAAAAGACCTGAAAAGCTTTAGGAGGCGTCTTTTGGGACATGGAAAGTCAGTGATGTTTTTAAAGCCTGGAGGAGCGAGCTGTTGGTGTGGGTGACAAAGAGAATGAGGAGTAGCAGTCATCCCAAAATCCTGCAGCAAGTGGGAAATGGTTGAAAAGCACCTGGCAAGGTACAGGAGTGCAGAATAGCCGGTGCTGCTTTACCACAGGTGCTCCTTGGCAAGGTGGGTTTGCTCTTTCTGGGACGAGATACTGGGGCTGTTTCTGGCTGCAGAAAAGCAGCTGTGGTCATGAATCCCCTAAGGTTGGATTTTTATCCAAATAAGAGTCTTGAGTAGGTGCAGTTAGAACAAACCCAAAGCCTAAGAAGGTGCCAGTCTATGATGAATAAAATCGTGGTTAAATAAATGTATTCAGAGCAGCAGTAACACCCTTGTTAATGGGCCTGGGTGTACCGAGAGGGGCACTGGGGGATCTGGGGTCTCACTCATCACCGAAGTGGCAGAACAGACTGTGCATATTCAAGTTGTAAATGACATCAAGCAAGGAAGGGCTGCGCGTGTGACTCAGGAGTGAGAAACGGGTTTGAGCAATTAGACGTGGCCTGAAAATGGGCTGGTGATGAGGAAGGACAGTGGTGAGGTTGGGATTCAAGCAAAAATAGCCAGCTGCAGGCATGAGGATAATTGACGAGGTGTAATCCCTAATTAAAGGAACCCGGTGACCTCCTGTGTGTGTGGGAAGGGGGAGGTGAAAGTTTGGGTATGAAAATTGGTGGTGGTGGCCTTGGCAGCACTGCAGGATCAGTTGGACTCCACGGGCTCCGAGGGCTTTTCCAACCTCAGCAATTCCATGGTTTCAGGTCCCACTGCTGGGGCTGGCTGGCTGGCTGTGCCCACTGGGAACAGAAGGGGGTTAAACAGCAGGGAGGGGCCCAGGTAGAACATTACCAAACCCTGTCGGACACCTGCGGACATTTCTCCAACTGCTTAAGGCCAAATTGGATAAATGTGTTGGGAATAATTTGAGCAAAGCTCGTTATGCCATGAGGCAGAGCCCCCAGAGTCCCCTCCAGCCTTGCTGTCCCTCTGACCTGTCATTGCTGTGCTGTGTGTCCCTGCCCATGCCCGGGGCAGGTAAATGCAGTGAGAGAAGGGCCTTTCCCTGCAGGCACCATGAGGGATGCTGTGTCCTTCAGTGCAGGACAGTGGTGGCCTTGTGTGATGCTCAGGGAGCTGGCAGGGCTGGGCCCAGGGGCCAGCTGATAGGGGTGTGCCCAGGGGTGCAGCTGATAGGGGTGTGCCCAGGGGTGCAGCTGATAGGGGTGTGCCCAGGGGTGCAGCTGATAGGGGTGTGCCCAGGGGTGCAGCTGATAGGGGTGTGCCCAGGGGTGCAGCTGATAGGGGTGTGCCCAGGGGTGCAGCTGATAGGGGTGTGCCCAGGGGTGCAGCTGATAGGGGTGTGCCCAGGGGTGCAGCTGATAGGGGTGTGCCCAGGGGTGCAGCTGATAGGGGTGTGCCCAGGGGTGCAGCTGATAGGGGTGTGCCCAGGGGTGCAGCTGATAGGGGTGTGCCCAGGGGTGCAGCTGATAGGGGTGTGCCCAGGGGTGCAGCTGATAGGGGTGTGCCCAGGGGTGCAGCTGATAGGGGTGTGCCCAGGGGTGCAGCTGATAGGGGTGTGCCCAGGGGTGCAGCTGATAGGGGTGTGCCCAGGGGTGCAGCTGATAGGGGTGTGCCCAGGGGTGCAGCTGATAGGGGTGTGCCCAGGGGTGCAGCTGATAGGGGTGTGCCCAGGGGTGCAGCTGATAGGGGTGTGCCCAGGGGTGCAGCTGATAGGGGTGTGCCCAGGGGTGCAGCTGATAGGGGTGTGCCCAGGGGTGCAGCTGATAGGGGTGTGCCCAGGGGTGCAGCTGATAGGGGTGTGCCCAGGGGTGCAGCTGATAGGGGTGTGCCCAGGGGTGCAGCTGATAGGGGTGTGCCCAGGGGTGCAGCTGATAGGGGTGTGCCCAGGGGTGCAGCTGATAGGGGTGTGCCCAGGGGTGCAGCTGATAGGGGTGTGCCCAGGGGTGCAGCTGATAGGGGTGTGCCCAGGGGTGCAGCTGATAGGGGTGTGCCCAGGGGTGCAGCTGATAGGGGTGTGCCCAGGGGTGCAGCTGATAGGGGTGTGCCCAGGGGTGCAGCTGATAGGGGTGTGCCCAGGGGTGCAGCTGATAGGGGTGTGCCCAGGGGTGCAGCTGATAGGGGTGTGCCCAGGGGTGCAGCTGATAGGGGTGTGCCCAGGGGTGCAGCTGGAGCTTGTCTCATTCACAGGCTGTGGTGGGCAGTGAGGGTGGCCTGGGCTCTTTGTTGCTTGTCCATAATATGAGCAGTGCTGGGAACCTCAGAAATGGCACAGATCAGACCAAGTCACCATTTCATGAATGACACAGAACCCGAGAATCGTGGTTTGGGTTGGAAGGGACCTTGAAGCCTGTCTTGTTCCATCCCTTGCCAGGGGCAGGGACACCTTCCACTAACCCAGCTCCAAGCCCTGTCCAGCCTGGCCTTGGACACTGCCAGGGATTGAGCAGCCACAGCTTCTTCTCTTCCAGGGCCTGCCCACCTTGCCAGGGAACAATTCCTTCCCAAGACCCATCCCTCCCTGCCCTCTGGCAGTGGGAAGCCATTCCCTGTGTCCTGTCCCTCCAGGCCTTCTCCCCAGTCCCTCTCCAGCTCTCCTGGAGCCCCTTCAGGCCCTGGCAGGGGCTCTGAGCTCTCCCTGGAGCCTTCTGCTCTCCAGGTGAACACTCCTGGCTCTCCCAGCCTGGCTGCAGAGCAGAGGGGCTCCAGCTCTCTCTTCTGGACTCACTCCAGCAGCTCCACATCCTTCTGCTGTTGGACCCCAAGACTACACAAGTCCAGGCAGATGATCCAAAAGCATTTTGCCTATTTTATACTCCAAACAAGAGGCTTGGGCTGAGATGTTTACCCTGGTCTGGTAGAGAGGATTAGAAAAGGGCATGAGTTTCTACTACCTGTAGTAGAAGGGGAAGAGCGTTGCAGGTCTGGGCAAGCTGTTTGCACAAGGCTCCAGCCCGGAGTAAAGGATCCATGGAGCCCCTGGTGTCTGTGCCTGGCACGGGGCTGGGATGTACAGGAGAGGGCACGGTGGCATTGCCCAGCCAGGCTTTGTGGGGAAGCTCTCAGATGTAACTGCACAGGGCTGTTGCATCAGTCTCCGGTATTGTAGGAGAAAGTGATTCCCCAGCCACTTGTAGAGCGGCTGCATTGATAAACAAAAAGCAGGAGATGATTCCAAAGGGATCACGTGGGGTGCATTGCATAAGGACGTTTGTCAGGGCAGGGTGCCTGTGGCTCCTGAGCGTGGCCAGGAGCGCAGGGCTGTGCCCAGGCTGCTGGGCACTGCAGCCAGCGCCCTGCTGGCTCTGAGGGGCTGCTGTCCCAGGGCTCCTGAAGCCACAGTGCTCCTGGAGCCACAGGGCTCCTGCCTTTGCTCAGCAGTGCCTCAACCTCGCCCTGCCCCAGCTTTATCTGCTGGCTGTGGAACCCATGTGACAGGGACAGCGTCCTGGGGAGATTTCCCCGGCTTAGCTCGTGTTTATTTTGAGCTGCCACTCTGGAGTTGGTTTGATGCCGATTTATCCCGGGATAAAAGAGACAGCCCTTTGCTGCTCTGCTGCCTTGGGCCCTCCTAGGGCTGCCTGGTGTCCACTTCCTGATAAAACCTGCTGCAGCTGGGAAAGGCTTCTGAAGCTGCTCTGTCTTTGATCATCCTTGAGCTTCTCAGTACCTGTCCCAGTTCTCCTGCGTGTCCCCTGTGGGGTGAGGAGGAAGAGCAGGAATGCCCCGTGCTGTGTGTAGCACTTGGCACGTGTGAGGATGGATTTACATCCTGAGTCCATTCCTAATTCCCAACACACCATTTCCTTTTTGACACTGCATCATGTCACACCTTCAGGGAGTTAAGTTCCAGGATCCCAGGACATTATTTTCCCTCTGTGCATCACATCCTGTTTGCTGGAACTGGGTGATCCTTAGGATTCCTTCCCACCCAGACCATTCTGGGATTCTCTGCCTGTGGAGGTGCATCATTCCCAGCTGTACAGGGCTGGGAAAGAACAAGGGGTTGGGAAATGTTTCCTAGTGTTTGGAATCTCTGTTCTTCATGTGCAAGGGAGCTTCCCTTGGCTGGATACAGCAAGAGGAGTGAACTTTGAAATCATGTTTTTTCTAAATTTGGATATATTCTCGTTTTGTCACGAATCCCAAACGTCTGTGTTTCATGGCTCTGCACATGGAACATCCTATCCTGTCTCATCATCCACAGCAACAAGTTGTCTGGTGCTGTTGGGACTATTTTGGGAAGGAAGAAAGGATAGAAACCACAATCAGTGAATGACTTCCAAAGCAGGAGTGTAACTGAGGTTCTTCTCTTGTGGCAGAAAAGTTTAAAAATGTCCTGAAAACCATTTGGGAAAGTGATTTTGAATGTCAGCCCCTGTTCTGGGAGCAGATAAGTTTATCTGATATGCAGAGATTGTTGAAGTGTTCCTCTTTGAATCTTCATTGTTGCTGCTGCTACTGCAGCTTTTCGAGAGATGTTAATAATATGTAACAAGTGAAATAGCACTTATAAAATGGGATCTGTTCCAGATAACCTCTGAATTTTTAAACTCAGACCATAAATGGATGTTGTACAGGGATGAAAACAGGCAAAAAGAAGTGGGGCAAAACTGAGAAAGCGAGGCAGAACAGGTAAAATGAAGTAAGTTTGCACATTTTGGGGATTGAAATCTGGCTCAAAAACTTGTGTCAGACTTTCAGCACTGTTGTAGCCACAAAGCTGGAATGGAGGGAGTGGGCAATGTTTTCTACCTTTTGAATATGGAAAGTGCCCCTTCTGTGAAGGACAATCCGTTGGGGCTGAGAGGCTGTTCCGGAGCCTTGTTCCTGACAGCAGTGTTGGGATTAACCCCTTGCAGACAGCGGCCTCCCAGGGTTAGTGCATGGCTGGCATTTTCCCATAGGAAGTGTTCTGTTCCTCGTGACCTCCGTGTCCTCTGGCAGCACAAAGCCCCTTATTCTTCCCATGGGAATGTGAGGGGAGAGCAGGACCTCGGTGTTAGAGCCCATTGTGCAGCTTTTCTCTGAAGGAGCCTTGTCTTGAGCCAGGCTCTTGTTTTCCCACCTCTGAAGTCCTGAGGAATGTTCCCTGGCCCTCGCTGGGGGGCAGTCCCTGCCTGCTGAGAGGGAGAGTTGGGTTCTGAGATCTGTGCCTCTCCCCCTCCCCTCCTGCCTTTGTGGATGGAGGGGTTTGGGAGCTCCCTTGGCAGTGAGACCAGGGAGTGGTGGAGCATCAGAGCCCTGAGCCACCTCCAGGGCCCAAGAGAGGGCCAGAAAATCCAGGTGTGTTTCTGGGGTGTGAGCGATGCAGCATCTGTTGCCTGCATCTGCAGGGAGCCCGAGATGTCCCTTGGTTCAGGGTGTCGAGGTGCTGAGTTTGGGCACTGCTGGGAGGTCGTGGCAGTGCTGAGGGCTGAGCAGGGCTGGGAGCTGTTGGCAGGTGGAGGGGAGGCCGTGGATCAGGCAGGTTTGGTGATGGCTCTTGTGCTCTGTGTGTGGCCCAGGAGGGTGGGGAACACCTGTGACTAACACCTGTGTGTGTGTGTGACTCGGTCCCCGTGTGTGAGTGTGACTCCGTCCCCGTGTGTGTGTGTGACTCCGTCCCCGTGTGTGTGTGTGACTCGGTCCCCGTGTGTGAGTGTGACTCGGTCCCCGTGTGTGAGTGTGACTGCGTCCCCGTGTGTGTGAGTGTGACTCCGTCCCCG
>WAAE01004605.1:48617-73516 GCA_013400495.1 Nicator chloris
CCTGTGTGTGAGTGTGCCAGGAGCAGTGTGGGATGTGTGACACGTGAGCTGTGTGTGGGACAAGTGGCACATGGAGACCATGGAGGCCCTGTCCTATTCAGACCGTCCATTCCTGGGTGCTGAGCGGAGCTGCAGCCAGGTGGAACGTGTCAGTTCCAGCAGGAATTGGAGGTGTTCTGCCTGCTCTGGTGTCCAGCAGCATCAGCCCTGCTGCTGCCACGTGTTCTGGGGCAGCGCTGAAGGCAGAAGGTTTCCCTGATCCCCCAGGAGCCCGTGTGGGATTGATGGATTTGTGGATACAGGGCAGTGCCTGCAGCCCCAGCGGGGGGAATTCCTGCTGCTGCTCCTTCACCCACCTGGCCCTCAGGTGTGTGAGCAGGGCACTGAGCTGCTCCCTGGGCGACAGCACAGAGCAACCCAGTGACCTTGAGAAATTCTCATTTTTAATCACTTCTTCCTTCTTCCCCATTCATTCCTCCCTGGCCTTCCCCAAACACAGCCTTGGCAGGAAAACTCCTCAAATCCCACGTGTGCTGCTGCAGGGCTGAGGTGTTCCATGTGCAGAAGAGCTGTGGACAGGCAGGTCAGGCCTTGCATGTGGAGGTCCTGCTGGGATGTGGGGGCAGGAGGACCACGTTGGGTCTGTTCCTGCTTTGCCAAGCTTGGGGTTGTAAATGGAAAACACTGGCTTAAAATTCCCATTGGAGATTCAGATACAGGCAACAGGATGGAGCAAATTATTGAACGTGTTGAAGTGCAAGAAAAACACTATGGAACGGGGATTTATTTTGGATTTTTCCTTATATTTCCCCCCTCCAGGCTTCAGTGGCCCAGCTGTGTGTTTTTATTACACTTAATGCTGAGGCCTGGTTCCACAATGTTTTGTGGAGAACCGAGGAGTTGAGTACACCTAAAACCCCAGGTGACTGTGTATTAGAAAAGGGAAAGTTTTCTACCTTTGTTAGTTTATCTTCTAAGCTCACAGGGGGCTCTGCTGTGTTTGCCTGCCCTCAGTGTCCGGGGAGGCTCCTGGGAAGGCTGGAAAGCCTTTCAGATAGACATGTAAAGAATTTGGAACATGTAACTATTGTTGAGTGAGATAAAAGCTTTTGTCTGGGGAAAAGTAGCAAGTTTGAGTTGATTTTTCCTGCAGAAGGAAGTTGTACATTTCTTCCTTTTGCTGGTCAGCCTTGTTTTTGTAAGAGTGCAGGACACTGGGGCCAGGTGGAGTCGGGCTGTGCTCCCCGGGAACAGGGACAGGAGCAGAGGGAGCAGCCTCGGGCTGGCCCAGGGCAGGCTCAGGGTGGACAGCAGCAGGAATTTCCCCATGGAAAGGGTGCTCAGGCCTTGGAACTGCCCAGGGAGGTTTGGGGTGCCCATCCGTGGGGGTGTCCAAGGAACACCTGGAGGTGGCACTGAGTGCCCTGGGCTGGGTACAAGGTGGGCATGGGGCACAGCTGGGACTCAGTGACCTTGGAGGGCTTTTCCAAGCTCAGTGATCCTGGGATTCTGTGAAGTGTGTCCCTCTCTTGTACCTGAAGGGAACCAGAAATGTCACCTGTGGTGCTGCAAGGTGGAAACATCCCTATTGCCCTCGAGCTTCCAGGCAAGCTTTGTCTTGGATTGGCAGTCATGCAAAAGGCAAGAAATTCTCCTTTAACATTTGTCCTCCAATCAGCAGGTTTATTTTGGCTTTGATAATCTCTGTTTGCAGAAATGACTTGGAGCAGGAACGCTTCCTGCTGTTCAGTCTTACGAGCTCTGTCACAGCATAAAGCAAATAAAGATGGCAGATTTTAATATGCAAGCCCCCCAAGTGATAAAGAAATACTAGCTTGGAACACTCTGTGTTTTCTGATGGAATGCTGCTGTCGGACAGCAGGTGAACAGAGTGAATACAAAGTTTTCCTCCTTGAAGTTACTAGAAATCGTTGCCACTGCTGTGCTCCTGTCCAGAGCGGCTTTTGGCAGCTCAGGCTGGTCAGAGAGCCACTTTTGGTGTATTTTTTGCCACAGGAGCAGCATATCTGTGTTGTTCCTGAGTTCCTCATGGAGCAGGGGTGGTCCAGTCCTAATGGTGAGGCTGAGATCTGCTCAGTCATTTCATAGAATGAAGAAATGCCAGAATGGTTTGTGCTGCAAAGGACCTTAAGGAGCACCCAGTGCCACCCCTGCCATGGCAGGGACACCTCCCACTGTCCCAGGCTGCTCCAGCCCCAGTGTCCAGCCTGGCCTTGGGCACTGCCAGGGATCCAGGGGCAGCCACAGCTGCTCTGGGCACCCTGTGCCAGGGCCTGCCTACCCTGCCAGGGAACAATTCCGTCCTGGGCGATGGTGACCTTTCTAAAACAAGCTGATGATGTTTATTTCCCTTTTTTAATCTCTTTTTCTCCCTTTGCACTCCCTAGCTGGAGCCAGTGCCTTCCCTGAAGGGCTGCCCATGCTGGAATTGCCCGAGCCCCTGCTGCAGCCCGGGATGGCCTCGAGGTGAGGGCCGAGGATGACCCTGACTGAAAGGCTGCGCGAGAGGATTTCGCGGGCGTTCTACAGCCACGGCCTGCTCTGTGCCTCCTACCCCATCCCCATCATCCTCTTCACTGCCCTCTGCATCCTGGCCTGCTGGTGAGTGCTGTCACACGGGGCTGGGGACGGCCTTTTGGCACACCCAGAAGATCTTGGTTCATTTAGACTTGATAGGATTTGTCATCTCCTTCTGTGGGACAAAGGAAGCAACAGGGATGCAGTGTCTTCATCTGGTGTAATAAGAACTAATTGAATAAGTGGAGTGAAGCAATAAATGAGATTAAAGTGACCCTCAAGCACCTGGTAGTGGACTCCAAACCCATGAATTAAAAATGGGGAGGAGGAAAGCTGATCTTCCTTTGCACACCTGCCTGTCCTGTTCTCCCTGCAGCCTGCACTCTTCTGTTTCATCCTTGGCATGCCCGTGTGGGAGTGAATTCCCTACTCCCCTTATGGACCCTAATTTGGATCCCTAGCTTGCAGGTGGATATAATTTTACTGCCAGGAGTGTCCCACGGGCTCGGAATCATTTCCAGCAGGGCACTGTTGGGGTGAGCAAACCTTTGTGCCCACACCATGCACACATGTGCAGGTACAGATTCTGTCTTGCAGGGCTGAACTCTGTTTTGGGCAAAATAAACCCACTGTGATGATTTGCTCCCCTGTTTGTAAAAAAGCTGCACGTGTGTTGCCACAGACACAGGTTTTCCTTTGAGCTGTGATGGTGACAGGGGCTGCTTGCACATCTCAGTTAAAACATTGTCAAAGGGACGGTTTTCACACATGCAAAACCTCTGGGGTGGCTTCTCCTGGCTGGAAGCCTTTGTAGTTGTGAGCAGCACTGAGGGTGTTGATTCCTGGTTTTTCACTGCTCCCCATGAATCCTTGTAGCTTTTAGGCACAGTTTTATTCTCAGGTCTCTTGTTCTGTAGAACATGAAGCTTCTACAAGGCCCAACCAAGTGGTTCCTACATTTCTCTGTCTTTGGTTTGGCTTTGCTGGGTGCAGCTTTCAGGTGAAGAAATGCCACTGGAAAGCTGCACCTGGCAAAGCTGGAGCCAAAATACAGAGGTGCTACTTGCAATCATATCAGAGTGCCACGTGTGTCACTGTCACCTCATTGCTGCTTGGAGATGCCTTCCGTGGATGGGCTCAGGCTCCTCATTCCAGCTCTCCCAGGCAGCAAATGCAGGACAAGTACTGCAGTGTGAAATGTTCACCCACAGTGTTGTGTTGGGAGGCATCAAAACGTGCTTATTCCCTTCTGAAATTCAGGATTTCCCGGAGAGGAGAAAATCTGATGGGGGTCACCAGCAGCTCTCTCTGTGCTCGGGAGAGCTTGGGCCACGGGGTCAGGGCTTGCAGCTCCCCTGTCACTGCTCAGAGCAGCAGTTGAGGCTCCAGACCAGGTGGTCTTTGGTAACTGTGGGTTTGTGGAAGTGCCTGCATTCCTGAGTGCCAGTATTTGAGGATTCTGCAGTGACTGTTTTCCTCCAGGCTGCAGAAATCCCACAAGACACCATCAGGTGTGAAGAGTCTGTTTTCTTTAATGAGTTCCAGAAGCTCGTTAGCAAAGCAGGTCCTGGCCGTGGGAGAGACAGGTGGCAAAAACGTGGTGGCACCCTTGGAGAGCAGGAGAATCTTGGCAAGAAACTGCGGTGAAGCTGAAGGTCTTGGGCCCTGTTTAGAAGCCGATTTTGGGGGTGCTTCAGTTCCTGCTCTGAGCTGCTGGGCATTAACCGCTGATAACGAGGTGTTAATTGTGGCTGGAGAAGAGGCTTTGCTAATTAGCTCAGAACTATCCCAGAGTGGGGTCCTACCGCTGGCATGTCAGAGTGTGAGAGGGAGGGGATTGCTTCCTGGGATCTGATGCGTTTTGGGGTGTGCTGAGGACTCAGGGATGGTCTCTGGCACGGATTTCCTGCTGGATTGAGCTGCTGGTGCTCTTTGGGAGCACTCCTCTCTCCCGGGTGGATTTCACTGCTGCAGCCCAGCCACCCCTCTGCAAAAACAAGCAGGGAACGACCTGAAGGCAGTGGGGGAAAAGCAAGGCCCAGCACTGGGGCAGGAGGTCATTTAGGCAACATTTCTGTGCAGCAGGGCTGGGCAGGGACCCTCAGCTCTGTGTGCAGCCCAGAGAGGGAACTCAGAGCAGCCTGGAATTGTTAAGGTTGGAAAAGGCCTTTCAGATCAGGGAGTCCAACCACTCTCCAGCACTGCCAAGGCCAGCCCTGACCCGTTCAATGGAACATGGTTAGTAAAGACATTCCAGCAAACAAGGGGGGATCTTCTATCCTGAGATCTTCAGAGGGAGTGAGGTGGGTCAGTCCTGTCTCCTGTACCTGGAACCCAGGAGAGCTTGTGGAATTCTGCTGCAGAGAAGATGATCTCAGTTGCTGTGGTTTCCCTACCCCTCACATCAGTCAAACCCCACCATTTTTGTGTGCAGACAATTTTTAAAAGCTGAAATAAAGCACCAGGTCCACAATTTATCCATCAGGAGTTCTGGCCTCAGGCAGGGACCGTGCAGGGAATAAGGTCACCACAGAGTCTGGTCTGGTTGTTTTGGGTGTCCTTACTCTTGGGAGGGTTTGTACAGACACTGTTTGTAGTGTCACTGACAGACAACACACAGCATCTCTGGGTTGGATAATAAATTCATATCCAAACCAGAAAATCCTGTGATTTTTTACTCTGTAATCCTAAAGTGTGAACATCCAAGTTAGTCTCCACATCAGAGGGAGAGTGTTCTTGCTTTATTCTAAGTCCCATTGTAGGTGACACTCCCTTTCCTCATCCCACTTGAATGGATCTGTGTTGGGATCTGCATTTTTCCCTGGAATGAGAGTGTCACCAACCCTGTCTGACAGCAGCCCAGAGAGGAACAGCTGATAGCTGGAAATGTGGCTCTTGGGGTGAATCAGAAATCCCAGTGTCACTCTGAAGAACAGTTTTTAGTTCAAGTAAGGATTGCAGATGGCCCAGGTGACTCTGCAGCAGGTTTAGGGCAGTTAAACAGGGGTTTGTTATTTAACTAAAACACAGGTTCTGCTCCTGAAGAATGGCAGAGCTGGCTGGAACCAGAGCCCCTGGGGAGGTGTGTGTGTACGTATTTTATTTCTTTATCACTGTTTCTATAAGAACACATCACTCTTGCACAGGTTTGTACTATTTGTGTGGTAGCCAGAGGACCTGAGTTGGAGTCAGACTGCTCATGTTCCAGGTCCCCAGGGAACAGTCTCCTCTGGGATTTCACCATGACACTGGGGGCAGTTGTGCTGCACAGGAAAGGGCAATCTCCTTTCCAGGGCAGAATTTGGGGGCCCTGTCATGGGGAAGAAGGGCAAAGCCACCATCCCTTACTCAGGAACAGGTTGTTGGTGCATTTGCCAAGGCTAATAAGGTGCTGTTGCTGCCAGATACTGGCCTTGCCAACCCTCTGGCAAGACCTGTTACCAGATTCCCTCCCTCCTGAGCAGTGGGATTCCAGGCTGGTCTGTCTTGGCTGCCAGCAGGCCAAAAGCTGATCCTGCAGTGAGCCAACAGAGCTGGGAGCTGTTTTAATTCCATGGATCAGCTCCTTTCCTGTTACCTGAGACCTGGCAGCTCCCTGCTGCCCTCCACCCTCTGTGGCTGGGGTGCTCCAGGTGCTGGAGCTCTTTGTGGGTCTGGGAAGGGGGAATGTGCAGGGAGGGATTTGCCTGGAGCTCTCCTGGCCCTGCTCCAGCTTGGCCTCCTGAGCCATCTTGAAAATATGTCAGGTACTTGGGTGAGCACTTCTGCCTGCACCTCCCTCCTGCTGGTGACTGAAATGCAGTTCCTGCTGCAGTTCCAGCAGTTCCAGGATCTGTGTTTCCTTTATCCCGGGGTTTCACAGGGGTTTCAGGGTGCACGGTGACAAGAGCATCTAAAATGAGCCTTTCCCAAAACCAGGACAACGTGAGCTTTCCTGTCATGGTTGTTAGATCCCAGGGTGACAGGGTGGGTGGGCTGGGAGGGTGTGGAGAGCAGCCAGGCCCAGCCGTGCCAGGGCAGGGACACCTGCAGCAGGGACACAGGGACGTGTCCAGGTGCCTTTGGGATGTCTGCAGACAGGGAGACTCCAGCCCCCCTGGGCAGCTGTTGCAGGGCTCTGCCCCTCCATGCAAAGAGGCTCTTGGTGCTGCTGAGCTGCAGCTTCTTGTGCTTTGGTTTGTGGCCATTTCAGGTCCTGCTGTTCTTCCCTCCTCTGTCTGGGCTTTCCATTCTCGAGTTCACCTCTTTCCCTACTGCTCAGAAAAAAGTCCCTAACAAAGAGAAATGTGAGAAGAGTGGAACTCAAGTGCTGGGAATGCCTTCCCTGGAGCTGAGGTGGGGCTGTTCTTCCCTCTGGGCACCCATGGATGTGTCAGTGACCCAGAACACCCAGAGCAGCTGTGGCTGCCCCGGGATCCCTGGCAGTGCCCAGGGCCAGGCTGGACAGGGCTGGGAGCAGCCTGGGACAGTGGGAGGTGTCCCTGCCATGGCAGGGGTGGCTCTGGATGGGCTTTGAGGTCCCTTCCATCCCAAAGCACTCCAGCATTCTGTGTTTCCAGCACCTGCTGGCTCCCAAAGGAAGGCCAAGTTCACACAAGGAGCCCCTTTTCCCTCGATGCTGAGCTGTGAACCAGGACTGTGACTTCAGAGAGAATCCCATCCTGGTCTGATCTCACACCTGAGCTGCTCATCCCACCTGCAGGCAGCACCTTGGAGTGGCCCTGGGGGAGAGCTGAGCCCTGCTGCCCCTGCACAGGAGCCTGCTGCCCCTGCACAGGAGCCCTGCTGCCCCTGCACAGGAGCCCTGCTGCCCCTGCACAGGAGCCTGCTGCCCCTGCACAGGAGCCTGCTGCCCCTGCACAGGAGCCTGGTGCCCCTGCACAGGAGCCTGGTGCCCCTGCACGGGAGCCTGGTGCCCTGGGGGATCTGCCTGGGAAGGCACTGGGACAGCAGCAGCACTGCCAGGCAGGGTCAGCACAGACCCCATGGAGAGGGGCCACACTCCAACGTCACTAAATCTGAACAGTCTCTGCTTGTAAATGGTTCAAATTGTACAAAAAACATTTGCTGTGACTCCTCCCAGCTCACAGGTGACTCACAGGGAATACCCCTCTGCAGAAGCACCTTCTGTGCAACTGTTTTCCTTGGATTTCTGGACACAGTCACCAACACTGAAATCATTTAGGGAAAAAATATTTCCTCCTCAATCATGTGTTGAACCCGCTCTGCTTTGTTTATCACTTATTTTATTATTCCTTTTTCTCTTCCCTGCCCTTGCACAAGGAAATGCTAATGATTAGATGTACTTCTGTCAGACCAATAAAAAGCAAATCTGACAAGCTTGGCTTCTGATTTCATTGTTCTGTTTGTTGTTTGCTCTGAAGCCTTGTGTTTAGATGCTGCTTGCTCCTCCATGGCCTTTGATTATCCAAGGCAATCCCTAATGAAGTGGGCAGAGCCTTGCAGGAAAACAATTCCAAGGCCTTTCTATTTATTGTGTCAGTATTGCCACAAAATTCATCTACAAACAGGAAAATACACCAGGAATTGTAAGGCCACAAAAAGATTGAAGTTCTGTTCTCCAGTTCAGTTTGGTGCTGACAATTCCAGATTCTCAATGGATCTCTCTGTGTCAGCAGCCTTGCTTTTCCCACCAGTTCAATTCTGATTTGCTTTTAACCACTTCTGAGAACATTTGGAGTTAAAAATCCCGTTCTAAACTCTCTGTAACCTCAGTTTTTCAACTTCTGAATAGTTCAAACTCTGTTGTGGGACAGGAGCTACGACCACTGGAGGTTGTGGTGGCAAAGCAGCAAGAAGATCAAGATGTCATGGCTTTGGTGTCTCACTGCTGCTCTTACAAGTGCTTTAAGGACCAATGAAGTTAATGACAAGTTTGGAAATGGTTTGAATCTAAATGAGGAAAAGCAGAGGATTGTAGAGGATTTGGGGCAGGGAAGCAGCCACTGGAATATCTGGAGTGTCTGGGGTTTGTGCAGGATGTGCAGTTACTGAGCCATGGCCATACTGAGTGTTCTTGCCACAGCTAACTTGGATGGAGGAATGTAGGAGAGGCCTGCAAGGTCTTCCCTTCTTTCTCTGCCAGGACTTTCAGTTGTCCCTTTCCAAGGGAGAAAGACTCCTGGATACCAGTAGGTTCCCATGAAAGCCAAAGCCCTCTCGCTGGGTCTCCTGTCCTGCACAGCTTGGCTTTGCTGACGTGGTCATTTCTTTCTCTCTTCTGTCTAAAAGAGTCCATTAACCTCCCAAATGAGAGTTCCCTGGTTGTGTCCCCCCAGCTACCCCCTGCTGAAGCTGCCCCTGCCGGGGACGGGCCCCGTGGAGTTCAGCACGCCGGTGAAGGACTACGCTCCCCCCGGGCCGCGGGCACGGCACGGCGACGCTGCTGAGCGTCCTGACTGGGTGAGTGTCAGTGTGAGTGTGGGTGTGAGTGTGGGTGTGAGTGCTGCTGGGCCACGGGGACGGCCCTGCTGAGCGTCCTGACTGGGTGAGTGTCAGTGTGAGTGTGAGTGTGAGTGCTGCTGGGCCACTGGGGACGGCCCTGCTGAGCGTCCTGACTGGGTGAGTGTGAGTGTGAGTGTGGGTGTCAGTGCTGCTGGGCCACGGGGACGGCCCTGCTGAGCGTCCTGACTGGGTGAGTGTGAGTGTGAGTGTGGGTGTGAGTGCTGCTGGGCCACGGGGACGGCCCTGCTGAGCGTCCTGACTGGGTGAGTGTGAGTGTGAGTGTGAGTGTGAGTGCTGCTGGGCCACGGGGACGGCCCTGCTGAGCGTCCTGACTGGGTGAGTGTGTGAGTGTGAGTGTGAGTGCTGCTGGGCCACGGGGACGGCCCTGCTGAGCGTCCTGACTGGGTGAGTGTGAGTGTGAGTGTGAGTGTGAGTGCTGCTGGGCCACGGGGACGGCCCTGCTGAGCGTCCTGACTGGGTGAGTGTCAGTGTGGGTGTGAGTGTGAGTGTCAGTGCTGCTGGGCCACTGGGGAGGGGGCACAGCCCTGTTGGGCCACTGGGGAGGGGGCACGGCCCTGCTGGGCCACTGGGAAAACCCTGCTGGGCCACTGGGGACGGGCACGGCCCTGCTGGGCCACTGGGAAAGCCCTGCTGGGCCACTGGGGACGGGCATGGCCCTGCTGGGCCACTGGGACAGTCCTGCTGGGCCACTGGGGATGGGGACGGCCCTGCTGGGCCACTGGGACAGTCCTGCTGGGCTACTGGGACAGCCCTGCTGGGCCACTGGGGACGGGGACAGCCCTGCTGGGCCACTGGGGACAGGGCACGGCCCTGCTGGGCTGCCCCAGCCCCCGCCGGGCTGCCCCAGCCCCTGCCGGGCTGCCCCAGCCCCTGCTGGCCACCCCTGGCAGTGCCCAAGGCCAGGCTGGATGGGGCTTGGAGCAGCCTGGGATAGGGGAAGGTGTCCCTGCCCATCGCAGGGATGGCACTGGATGGGCTTTAGGAGAATCAGACTCCTTTTGTTCTTGCCTGCTGAGTCCCATCATATCCACCTGTAATCTGGGAAGGGACAAGAGAGTCTGGCAGAGGCCTTGGTGCTGTGCCTCTGCTGGGAGCTCCCCAGCACCCCCAGCCTGACACCACCCTGGTTCCCCGCAGTACGTGGGTGCCCCCGTGGCCTACATCCAGCAGATCTTGGTGAAAGCCACCGTGTCCCCGTGGCAGAAGAACTTCCTGGCTGTGGATGTGTTCCGCTCGCCGCTGTCCCGCGTCTTCCCGCTGGTGGAGGAGATCAGGAACCACGCCCTGAGGGACAGGTAAGGCACAGGAGCTGCTGCTGGGCACACCTGGCTCCAGGGGCTGCCTCCAGGGCTGGGCAGGGCCTTGAGCTGGTAATGCCCTAAAGGAGATGAGAGAGCAGATGGGTGACGTGGGACCCATCCTGCACGTGGAGCAGTTCCCCTTTGTGCTGGAGAACCTCCCTGTGCTCCGGGTAAGGCACTGAAAATCCTCAGGGATTGTCTGCTCAGTCCAGAAGGGGCCTGCAAGGTGATACAGGTGCAGTGTCTCAGAATTCCTTCACCACCACACCAGCTCTGGATCACAGGCAGTTCCTGGGCCTCTGCTGGGACTTCCTGGTTAGGAACCTTCTCCTGACTTTCTTTGGCTGCTTTTAGGACCAGTTTATACCTGCTTGGTTTTATCCTGTTGCAGCCTCTATAGAACAGCTTTCCTCAGCTTCCAGGATTTGCAGGGGGAGCTCCCACTCCCCAGCCCAGCCCCCTGTTTGTTAAAAGCCAAACAGAAAACTCTGGGCTCACCAGTGAGAGGCTCAGCATTCCATGATCCATCCTGGGTCCTCCTCATGGCACTGTTGTCAGTGTGGCATTCCTGAGGGTGGGAGAGCAGAACCACACACAGATTGTCTCACTTGTCAGGTGTTTTCCATGGCAAGGCTTTTCCTGAAACACTTGAGATCACAAGTCCATTTTTCCTGGCCACTCACATCAGTTTTGCACGTTAAGAGGTGATTTGTTCATGTCCCCATGTCCCTCTGTCCTTTCCAGCTGACAAGCTCCCACCTCAAAGCAGAAACTCTTCTTATCCCCTTGATCTTTGTGCTGTTAAAGGGTATTAAATGTGTCTTTTTTGAGTGTCCACCCTGCTCCTCTAAGTGATGATTTGTCCTTGTGGGGACCCATCCTTTACCCCCAGCCGCTCCTCTCGGGGTCGTGTTTTAGAAATGCCATTTTTGCTCCTCAGTACAGATTTCCTGAGGTTTTTTCTCTCCCTGCCAGCTCCCCCAGCCTTGGCACTGACCTTCTGTCCGTGTGCTCAGTCCCTCTCCTCCCTTATCCTGTGGGATAATTGTCTGTTGCCAATTACAAGCAGAAACAACGTGCTCCCAGGCCTGTTCTCATTATCTCCCTTGTCTTCTCGTTGTATTCTCATTATCTCCCCTTGGCACTGCCCTTGATGAGCAGTGATGCAACACAGAAACAAAATTATTACTTTTATTATTATTCTTCGTACCACCAGAAGAAAATTGCTTCAACATTGAGACGTAAACCTCGGGGCAAGGTTACCATTTTGGGGATGCATTTGGATATTTCAGGAAACATCTAATTTTGAGATAAATTCTGCAATTACCTCAGAAGTCATTATGAAGTTCTTGCTGTTTGTTGTCAGTAACAAAGTTGAGGAGAAATCTTTTTTTTTAATATGCAAACTGGCTTGTTTTGTGTTCTAGTTCATATTCTTCTCTGTTCTATTCTGTATCTTCTATATTCTTTTATATCCCAGGAGGGAGCTGAAGGTTGTTACGTGTACCTGGGCAGGAGACACACTGTGTGTTTCCCTTAACTGCAGCTCCAAGCAGTCATCTCTACTAGTCAGGGGTGACCTGGAATCCGTGGTTTGCCCCAGCTGTGGGGTTTGGTGTCCCTCTGCACCCACAGCATCCCACAGGGACACGAGCTGGGAGCGTGGCCTCGCAGATAAGAACGTCCATGGGCTTATCTGCAGCATGAACTGTTACCTCTGCCACGTTCCAGAGCTGATAAAATACAAACCATGGTCATCTGGCTCTTCCTGGAGCCGTTTCCAGAGGCATCACTGCAGCAGTTCCTTTAAATGTTCGTTCCCAAAGCTTTTGTCCCTAAAAATACCATTTTTTGGAAATGTATTTTCCAATGCTTCCTTTTGATAGCTGAGACTTGTCCAGGTGTCCTGCCATGCAGCCACAGGGTACCCATTGTGGAGGGAGTGTTCACAGAGACAAACCATCATTTTTGAATTTCTCTGCTCGTTCTTTGTAGTTATTATAGAGGAAATCTCTTCTGGAGAGGGATTTTACAGAGGCTTCAACTCGTTTGCCTTCTGGAAGCACCTTCCTGTGACGTGCAAGGCCAGAGCCAGGCAGGGCTGCTGTCTGTTCTTCACCTGGATTTGCTCAGTGCACCTTTCCTGAGCAGATCCCACCTGTTCCTGGATCCCAGGGGGGAAGTGTCTCTGTGGGAGCAGCAGCTCCTCCTCCTCACAGCACAGGGAGCTTTGGACAGGCCCTGCCTTAGCCTCAGACTTTGGGTCAGTTTAAATTTAAGGACTCCCTCTGGCCCACATGTTCTAGTGATGGCAAATGATGTCTTTAGAAAGTGAATTGTTTATTAAACAGACAGGAAATCACAGATGGAAGATCTTGATCCCAATCCCTCCTCAGAATAAAAGTGAGGAACTCCCAGGAGATCACAGAACAACACAAACACTGCAGATCTCGAGGTACCTGTGGTAGAGCTGCCAAAAGAATCAGCACTGATTGGGAGTCAAATGGGACTTCCCATGGAAGTGAGGAGAACGTTCAGGTTCCTTCAGCCAGTCCTGGAGTGAGCACAAAGCACAGCAGTGTCCCTGCTCAGGGGACAGACAGACAGACAGATAGATGGATAGACAGATAGAGATATATAATGATTACTGATAGAAAAAGTTACAGTGACAAGCTACAGCATTAAATCCAGAGTGTTCATGGTAGCTGAGGACAACCCAAACAAGTAATTCTACTTGTATTGTTACCAGTCTGTGTAGGTCAGGATGTTCCCCACCCCTTGAGTCTTAACAATCATAGGAAAGATGGGATGCAAATCAGGGTCAAAGAAGAGTTCCTGGAGTTAATTTTCAGTTGCAGTGGTTGGAGGAGTTCAGCGATGGGTCAGCAACTCCCTTCACTTCCACTCGTGGTTCTTAGTCCAGTGTTCCAGTGAAGTTCAGCATTTCACATACCCCTGCTGATCATATTGAGTGTTAGTTCTGCAATAACCTGACCAAATGTATGTGTATGTAGAACAATCTGTTACAGCCCATGGGGAGTCAGAGGTGGAAAGACTCCAATTGTTCCCACCTACTGCAGTGGGGAATTTTATACCTTGCCTGAGGAGAGAGAAAGAGGTGCACGAAACTGATTCCATAATCATATGAAAATTCAAGTTACATTCAGGGGGAAATCTTTTCCACCCCCTGTGACAGCCAGAGTGAAGACACAGGCATTCTAAAGCAGTAACTCATACACTCTGCAAAACTTCTGGGACAAACCATAAACAAATATTAATCCAAACAATGGAAAACTCAAATGCTCGGTACCTTAACAATACTGATGAAGGTTTTACCACAGTGTAGATTTGGGCTGTCTTTCCTTCCAGAAGGAGCATCACTCCAGCTGCAGGAAAATATGTTTGGTGTGGAATTCCCATCATCCAAATATTTTTATGAATGAGTGGCAAACTGAGAACAAATCCAGCAGTTGCTGCTGTTACCAGTGTCACAGCTTGCTAAAGGAGCTTTAGGTGGGAATTCCTCTTCCGAGGGTCAGGCAGAATTGGTTCTGTGTGTGCTATTGGAGAGGCCTGGAAAAGCAGCACTGCTCCCTTTCCTCTCCTTGGCAGTTGCTGTTGAAGGCATTGGCATGGCTGACAGACCAGGGGTGGGTGAGCTGCCGTGCTGTGGAATTAAAGACATTGTTGTGAACAAACCATACAGGGGTGGTCACCTCAGAGCTCCTGAGTCTGGTACAGCTTTAGCCACAGCCGCTGGGTCAGTTCCTGTGCTGTCCTGTGTGGTCGCTGTGTCCAGCACTGCCTTTATTCCCGGGTGGGAGTCCAGCAGTGTCTGTCAGTAATGCCCACAGCCGTGCAGCTGATCCCCAGCCCTTGCCTTGCTGCCCCAGCGGCTCCTTGGCTCCCGGCCGGATGCGCAGGCGGTTTTTGGGGATGCACTTGAGCACTCCAGGTTCCCGGGGAGCCTGAAGCAGGGGCAGCTGTGCAGTGCCAGAGGCAGTGCCAGAGGCAGTGCCAGAGCTGTCTGTCTGTTCGCAGCTGCGGCTGCAGCTCTGTCCCTGCCGCCGCAGGCGCTGTCCCGGCCACGGCCGCACGGGGGCGCTGTCCCGGCCACGGCCGCACGGGGGCGCTGTCCCGGCCGCCACCACACGGGGGCGCTGTCCCGGCCACGGCCGCACGGGGGCGCTGTCCCGGCCGCCACCACACGGGGGCGCTGTCCCGGCCACGGCCGCACGGGGGCGCTGTCCCGGCCTCCTCCACACGGGGGCGCTGTGCCGGCCCCCTCCACACGGGGGCGCTGTGCCGGCCCCTCCACACGGGGGCGCTGTCCCGGCCACGGCCGCACGGGGGCGCTGTGCCGGCCCCCTCCACACGGGGGCGCTGTCCCGGCCTCCTCCACACGGGGGCGCTGTGCCGGCCCCCTCCACACGGGGGCGCTGTGCCGGCCGGGTGCCGGTCGGGGCCAAAACCCGGAGTGGGACGGGAGCCTGGAACGGAGCGTGCACTGTGCTCCTGGCACCCATAGAATCCATAGGCACCGCACATGGCACCCCCATCGCCCCTCAGAGTCACGGGCACCATCCCAGCCTGGGCCAACCCCACCGGGGCTGCCTGGCCCAACCCCACCCGGACTGCCTGGCCCAACCCCACCGGGGCTGCCTGGCCCAACCCCACCGGGGCTGCCTGGCCCAACCCCACCGGGGCTGCCTGGCCCGCCTGCAAGTTGTCCTGAAAAGCTTCGGTTTTGTCATTTGGGGCTGTTCAAAGAGACACAGGGCTCAGGAAAGCTCCTGAAACAGGACTATCCCTTGGTCCATTACAGTTACTTATTACGTCTGTCTATCTATCTATCTGTCTATCTGTCTATAGACATGCAAGCACATACATAAAATAAATCAATTTCAAAATTTAATTATTGTATTTGTTATGTCTGATACGAGTTATTTATTATATCTGACATAACACAGAAGGTAACCTTTTATCCCAGCCAGATTCACGTGGCCTAAGGCACTGCTTTAGCAAACCACTGACACGCTCCACGACCCCATTTGCTTGGGGATAGTAAAGTGTATGAAAAACCCATTTAATACTTTCTTTTTTGGGCCCAGTCTTGCACTGTCACACTGGTGAACTGTGATCTCTTGTCGCCCTGAGTAGAGTCTGGGACAGAAGACTGGTCCCTGAGTCCCCAAACAGCTTTGGCATCCTTGTGCCTGCTCTGGGCAGTGACTGACAGCCCAGAGACCCCTCCACCCGTTAGTGTGCACCTGTAACCACGGGATGTCTGCAGAGGCCCAAGAGAATCTCTCTGCCAAGAGGCCCAGAGGGGTTTGTTACTTTTGCTCTGTAAAGGCAAGGCCAGGCCTGGATGATTTTGTTCAAGTGTCAGCTGGCACTGGGGACGCTCTGTGAGAATGCCTTGACTCATCTTCCTGGTCAGTGCCAGCCCCTGCTTTGTGCTCCAAAACCCAGAGCTTTTTGTCCAGTCTGCCCTCATTTCAATGTACCCACTCACCCAATCCATCCCAGTGTTGTGGAGCTTCTGACTGATCAGTTTTTATCTTTCTGATTTTTGTCAGCTGATCCACCTTGTTGTTCCAGTAGGTCTGTCCAGTCTGGTCGTTTGCATGAGCTCTGACCCATCCTGTGTGGATTTGTCCTTGGGATTGAGCCTGTAACACCAACCACTTCCCATCTTCCTTCTTTTCCCTCCACCTGCCAATGCAGTGCTGCCCACTGACACAGGCACCGTGGCACCAGCCTGTGGGCATCAGAATCCACACAGACTGGCTTGGTTTTCTCCTTCACTGCCAGCAGCACAGCCGTTAACACCCCCACTTGTGCCCTTCTAATTCCTTCTTGCTCTGCTTCCATGCCTGTTTAATGTTCAGGGCAGCTGCTCTGTCCCTCCATTTCCCATCCCTGCGTTTGGCATCTCCATTCAGAGCCTGGGGTGAATGCAGGAGCAGCCAGGACAGGACCAGACTGGTGGCTGTTGTCAGGCTGACCCGTCGGGGTCCCAGCTCTCTGGGATTTTGTAGGGTTTTAGGCCCTTCAGTGCCATCCCTGTGATCTGTGACCCCTGAGACACACAGCCTGTCTGTGCACTGTCACTCTGTGCAATTCCCTCTGCATCACTGCCCTGAACACGGCCAGCAGCCTGAGGGCTCCTTGGGTGTGGGAACCCTTTTCACAGGTTGATGCTGTTGAATTTGTTCTCCTTGTTCAAGAGCTCAGGTCAGGGATAATCATCCCTTTCCCCAGGCAGTGCTTCTCTTTGCAGTACCTTTAAATGCTGTGGAACAGAACCCTAATGGTTGTTTGGGGCTGTGTGGCCCTTTCTGGCACATATTACAGTAAGTCTCATGTTCAGCAGAATCCACTCTGCTGTTACAGGATCACTGGGATGAGCTGGCCCAGGTGATTGATGGTTTTAACTCTTCTGTTGGTGTTTGCAAAGCCTCTTGGTGGCTGTCGAGCCATTCCCAGTTTTGGATTTTCCCCATTAATGTGTACAAGGGTCTTGGTACAATAGAAAACCCAGGAACATCCCAAAGCACCTTTGGAGGTTCACTTTCAGTAGTGGGGGTAGATACAGCATCTAATTTTGTGATGGTTCCATCTGGAATTACAGCTTGGCCTGCTGCCCCAGGTTCCCAGGAATTCCACCTGTTCAGAGGGGCCTGGGCTCTTGGCTCAGGGCTCCTCTATCCCCTGCCCATTTAACCTGTTCCATACATCCTGTGCTGTTCTTGCTGCACTCTGCTCCTCACCTCCTACCAACACATCATCAGTGTCCTGATAAACCTCTACTCCTTCCCGAGGTTTTATTTGCTGGGTTCAGCTGAGGTGTTGTGTGCTGTGCTGGATGAGTGCATAAACCCCTGAGGCAGCAGCTGAAGGTGGCTTGTGTCCCTCCCCAAGTGAATGCAGATCTGGCTTTATCTTCTTGCTGAACTGAGACCGTGAAAACCACCTTTTCTCTGCCAAGCTGCCATCCCTTTGTGTGCAGCTGCCTGCAGAGGACCAGTGAGGTTTGCCATATTTGGGCCTGCTGCAGGGAGTGGTTCTGTGTTAGCATGAAGCCTTTGATCATCAATTGCTAAATGCCAGCTCCTGTCTTCTTTTATCACCTGTCAAACAGGGGAATTGTGAGTGCACCCTAAATATAATGCTCCTTTGTTCTAAATCTTTAATTCCTTCATTTCTCCCCTGTTTGGCTGCAGGAGGCACAGGGTAGTGTTTAATGTGATTAGAGACAGGTAAAACTGGAGCCATTGTTAAGAGGCTGAACTTCCTACCCTTCCCAGAAAGATTATTCTGGGGTTTTTGTTGGGTCCAAAGGACCAAACATCCCTGGTTGATAATTGCCAAAGTTTCCCTTTAAGGATGTCATATCCTAAAACGTTTTCTTCATGATCTGCCATACAAATGTGTGTGAAGTCATTCACTTTTCCCCAGGTAACCATAAATAGACTTTGACAGTGTAACAGAGAATACTTCTTCCATTAAAGCCAGTTAAATGAACTTCTCTATTTTTAAAACCTAAGTTTGGCTTTTTAGCTTCTTTGGCAGTAATTAAGGAGGTCTGAGCTCCAGTGTCAATTAAAAAGTGTAAAGGCTGTCCAGGGAAGCGTACAGAAGATTTCTGCTTTGGCAAAGTTTGGTGAGGTGTCTGTCAGTCAGAAATGCAGCTCATCCCCCAGACCTCCCTTCAGCAGGGAGGTGTTTTTGGGAGATGCCAGAGCAGTGTTAACCCCGTGGAGCTCCCCACCAGCCAGTGACAGTAACTCCGGTGAGCCACTGGTCCTGTCTGGTTACCTGAGCAGGTGCCAAGACCAGATCAGCTCCTGGGGGCTGAGATCTCCTGTCACATTGTCAGTCCCAACAGCTGCTCTGGCTCTGGCCCTTCCCAGCAGGGCCTGTTGTAAACCCCAGCTGAATTAGTGGTGGATTGGGATTATGTCAACCACAGCTTCCAGTCCAGACCAGTTACACCTGTGTGCAGTCCTGAACCTCCAAGGAAATTCTTTCCACACAATGCAGAAGGATTGGGAAAACACCACATCCAGGTGCAGACGTGGAATCCTGGGTGCATTTTAGAGCACTCTGTGCAGCTCAAAGGATCCAGCTCAGGAAGGCTGACCAGGATCCCTGTCAAACATCCATTGATGTGTGGGGAGAGGTGTGAGGTCTGCGAGGATTCCAGAGAGTTTCTCTGTCGGGTGGAAGCGTGGTACCAGAGATGGGTGAGCAGCGAGAGCTGTGGGCTCAGGCAGCACCCAGGAGTGATGAGGGAGCTCTGGAGCGTGTCCACAGTTCCAGGGAGACCCAGCTCCCGTTCCCAGCTGTGAGGAGGAGGAGCAGCGACCCCGCTGCGGGTCCTGGGACGCTCCTCTCCAGAAGCTTTGCCTTTCCCTCGGTTCCATGGCGCAGCCCTGTGTTTGCCTTGCAGCTCCGGGGTCAGGAGCCTGGAGGAGGTGTGTCTGCAGGTGACAGACCTGCTGCCCGGCCTGAGGAAGCTGCGCAATCTGCTCCCGGAGCACGGCTGCCTGCTGCTGTCCCCGGGCAACTTCTGGCAGAACGACCGCGAGCGCTTCAACGCCGACCCAGATATCATCAAAACCATCCACCAGCATGAGCCAAAGGCCTTGCAGACCTCAGCCACGCTCAAAGGTCAGGGGCTGGAGGGCCAGGGAAGCTGAGAGTTGCCTACGGCTTCATTGTTAATCCATCCTCACTAATTCCAACGCCTGGATTGCTGATGGTGCCAATTTGGGCAGTATTTTGTCATGCACAGCAGCCAAAGCCCAGTCTTTGTTGTCTCTCATTTTATATGTGTATTGGAGGCCTGATCTGTAATGTGAGAAGTGAACAAATCACTCAGTCAGGCTTCCTTCTGCAGGTAAAAATAGCAGGGTTTTGTTCCTCTCACTCTACACATGCTCCAGCCTGGCTTTTCCCTGTGCCACGCTCAAAGGCTTCCTCATTGTCACAGATAAATCAACATTCATCCTGCTCCCGTGTGTGTTCTAATTCCTTGCACACAGCCCGAGCTGACAGTGGATGTCATAAAAGTATTTTTCTCTCTTAATCATATAAAAACCCTCTGCCCATGTGTGGGACCATTAGTGGTTCCATAATGCCAGAGGAAATGCTGCTTTAAATGCAGGTTGAATGCTTTGGTATTAAAGGAACTTCAGAGTTATGGAAGTGCAGGATGTACTATGTTACATGTCTGAAAAGAGGTTTGTAACCCTAGAGGAAGTTTGCTTTAAAGGTTATTTTTGAGCACGTGGAGTGAGAGCTGGCTGTGGTTGGAGCACACGGAGCTGCCCCAGGTGTGACCCCACCCGTGGGGTCTTCCCAGGGCACTGGGATCTCCTATGGGATAAGAGCAGCCATTGCCACTGGTGCTGCTGCCAAGGCAGCACTGTGACACCGTGTGTGTGTGTTTTTGTGTGTGTGTGTGTGTGAGTGTGTGTGAGTGTGTGTGTGTGTGTGCTGTTCCCTGCTGTCCCCCTGCCCTGTGTGCTGTTCCCTGCTGTCCCCCTGTGTGTGTGCTGTTCCCTGCTGTCCCCCTGCCCTGTGTTGTTCCCTGCTGTCCCCCTGCCCTGTGTGTGCTGTTCCCTGCTGTCCCCCTGCCCTGTGTGCTGTTCCCTGATGTCCCCCTTCTCTGCAGACCTGCTCTTCGGGCTGCCTGGCAGGTACAGCGGGGTCAGCCTGTCCAACCGGCGCCGCGTGGTGTCCTACACCGTCACCCTGGGGCTGCAGCACTACGACTCCAGGTGAGGCTGCTCTGCCCACAGCTGCTGCTTTCTCCACTCTCATCTCGGCGTGCTTTCCTTTACCCTCCATTTCCTTGTGCTTTAGAGCGTCTTGCATGTCTGAAGGTGCTTTTTGGGGGAGAGAACTTGCTGTGTTTTACAGTAATAAAATACTCTCAGTTCTCAGCTGCTCTTCACAAACAGTGTCTGTAGCATCCAGAGCTGCCAGGGGGAGTTCCTGTGGCATCCAGGGCCCAGTGGCTCTGGTTAGACCCAGTTCCTTGTACACAGACTGGTTTGCTTTCCAGTAAGCACTGGTTCAACTGGTGAGAACGCTTTGGCAGTGTTTGCCAAACTGGCGTGGATCGAGTGGATCTGAGGACTGAGCAGCACAGAATTCCCCAAGGGATGCCTGGGATGGAATTGGCAGCACAGGAGTTGGAACTTGCTCTTCCAGAGCCCTGAGGGCCATTGTGTGGCACCTTCCATCAGCCATTTTTACACAGAATTCTGTCATTCTGGGAAAATTCTGGGCATGTTTGAGGCCGTGGCACGTTCTGTTCCGCAGGCCCAGATTATGGTTAACAATCCTTTGCTTTAAATGAAGTTTTGGCGAGTCTGCCCAGCAAACCTTTTCAGAAATCAAGGTCTGGGTGGTTGGGGCCAGCAAGGAGCAGGCTTGGGAGCAAGGCCTGGAGAGAGCCATGCTTTGCTGGTGCAGGTGAAGCCACGGAGCTTCCTCGTGCTGCAGGAACTGCGAGCTGCCCTAGGGAAGGGGTGAGTGACGTGCTGCTGTTCCCCAGGTTCCTGAGCAGCCTGCGCTCCCGCCTGAAGCTGCTGCACCCCAGCCCCAACTGCAGCCTGCGGGAGGACAGCGTGGTGCACGTGCACTTCAAGGAGGAGATCGGCATCGCCGAGCTCATCCCGCTGGTCACCACCTACATCATCCTCTTCGCCTACATCTACTTCTCCACACGTACGTCTGGGGTACCTGGGCTGCAACACCACCACGCTGCCCGCCTGTTTCAGCAGGAGAGCTGGTGTTGGAATTCTGCCCTGAGCTCTCGTGGAGAGAGTTGGTAACTGTGTACCTGATTGCTGCTAACTTGCCCCTCTTAGCCAGTGTGGTGTTACTCCTTGTGGTCCACCTCCCCCCCTGGAGGTGTTTGCCCATCCGTGGAAGTGTCCAAGGCCTGGGACAGTGGAAGGTGTCCCCTTGCACAGCAGGGGCTGGAATGGGAGGATCTTTAAAGTCCCTTCCAACCTCAGCTCTTCCATGATTCTTTGATATTTTCCAAGGTGTTTTCTGTCTTAGGCACCCTTAGATGCCACAGGAATGCCTTTTTTCCCAGTTTGTTTCATCCATTATCAGACAGACCAGACACATGTTCTGAGCTGTGGGTTTGCACCTCTCTGGCCCCATTGCAGTGCGGTTTTTCCCACCTCAGTGCAGTGTGACTGGTGTGAGCTGTGACCCAGCAGTGTCCCCTGTGCCCCCCTTGTGCTGGGAGGCTCAGGGAGCGGCGTTTCAGGCAGGAGCACTGCAGTCCCGTGCCCTGGGGGCTGGGGGTGTGCTGAGCTCCGGGGGCCGTGCCGTGCGGTCGGTGTGGGTGCTGACGCGGGCCGCGCGCTGTTTTCCAGGGAAGATCGACATGGTGAAGTCCAAGTGGGGCCTGGCGCTGGCGGCGGTGGTGACGGTGCTCAGCTCCCTGCTCATGTCCGTGGGGCTCTGCACCCTGTTCGGCCTCACGCCCACGCTCAACGGCGGGTACGTGCCAGGGCTGCCAGGGGCTGCTGGGGCACGCGCTGCCCTTCGGCTCCCATGACACTGGGCACGCTGCTGGGCTGCATCACTGCCACCTGCTCTCTGGGGATGCAGGGGACGTGCTCCTCTGCTGGCCACTCCTCCTGGACGTTCCTTACCGCGGGGCACTTGGCTCTGTGTGCCTCAAGCAGGAGGAATTGCTGGGATGACACGTTGTTCCTGGGGCTGGGCAGGCTCTCCCACAGCCTCCTCCTGCAGTAGCTGCATTCTCTCCGTTCAGAGATTCCCACCCCCAAGGAGCTTAGCTCCCATCTCTGTCCTGTGCCGCTGCTGCCTGGAGGACTCACAGGTTATGAGCTGAAAATGCTTTAATTAAAGGCAGGCCTGAGTTGTTCTTGCTGAATTTTGGATTCTTGGGCATGAACAAGAAGCTGCCCACGAGAGGCTTACCTGTGTTGGTGGTTTTATCACTCACTGTGGACATTCACTGACATTCCCCCCTTCCAGTGTCTGAGGGAGCCTACAGGGAAGCTGGAGAGGGATTCTTCATCAGGAACTACAGTGATAGGACAAGGAGCAATGGTTCAAACTGAAAGAGGGGAAATTTAGGTGAGATAGACAGAAGAAATGCTTCCCTGTGAGGGTGGTGAGGGACTGATATGGATTTCCCAGAGAAGCTGTGGCCGCCCCTGGATCCCTGGAAGTGTCCAAGGCCAGGTTGGACACGGGGATAGTGGAAGGTGTCCCTGCAAATGGCAGGGGGTGGAATGGGATGATCCTTAAAGGAGGTGGGACACGCTCCCTGCCCCTCCCTGATGAGTGATTACCCAGCCCCAGCCCCTCACAGGGTGTGCCAGGTCCATCTCTGTTGTACCCAATGCTGGAGAGCAGAGGGCCCTGTCCCCAGCCTGGGAAGCACCAAGATTCATTTGGGGGTGCTCCACAATGGGTGTTTCCCAGGAATTCCTGCAGCTTTGCAAAAACAGTGATTCCTGCCCAAGGCAGAGGAAGCACAAACCTTTTCCTTGTACAGTGTGACACTGAGGGAAGGGTTGGGGCACAGGGTGGTGTCTCCTCACCTCAACTCCCAGGGGTGTGTTCCCTCCAAACCTGCCTGTTTCCCTTCCTTTCCCCACGGATCTCCTCCTCAGTTCTGCCTCTGTTTCCTCCAGAGAGATATTCCCATACCTGGTGGTGGTGATTGGCCTGGAGAACGTGCTGGTCCTCACCAAGTCCGTAGTGTCCACGCCCGTGGACCTGGAGGTGAAGCTGCGCATCGCCCAAGGTGGGGCCTGCTCTGGGAGACTGCACAGAGGGAAACTGGGGAAGGCCAGGGGCTGGGAGAGCAGGAATGGTCTAATTCAGGTCTGGTGGGAACCAGGTGGGTTCTACAGCCTTTTGTTTTGAATTCCAAGAACACAATGCTGTTTGGGATTGTTGACTGAAGCAGGCTAAATAAAGATAAAAATATTTTAGTAGGGGAGAGCTGGATCTCCTGGTGTGGATACTGAGCACTGTCCTCAGGTCGTGGATATCAGAAGTGCAGAACACAGGTCCTTCAAAATTCCCCTGAGTGTGTGACAAAATTATCTTTTCCATTTCTGTGAATGCTCTGTGCCGGTGGAAGGATTTGAGTGTGCTCACACCACGGATAAATGGGATTTGCAATCTTGAAAGCTGTTTCTAAACATCAGGGAGAAGAGATTCTAGAGTGATGCTGATTTTAGTTTCAAAAATATAAGTGGTTTAGATCCTAGATGGGAAACAGGACTCAGAACTTCAGTGAGCCTTTGCACTTGGGAATTTTAGCCTGGAAGGGCCTTTTTGGCCTGTTGCCTGTAGATTCCTGGTTTCAGAGAGGGGAAATGCAGCTCCTTTTGCTGTGTTCATGTGTGGCACAGTGAAGAGGCTCCCCTGACCCGTCCTTGCCCTTCCCCAGGCCTGAGCAATGAGAGCTGGTCCATCATGAAGAACATGGCCACGGAGCTCGGGATCATCCTCATCGGATACTTCACCCTGGTCCCGGCCATCCAGGTGAGTGGGGCTGCTCTGGGCTGGCAGGGCACAGCCTGGGCCACTGCAGGGCACAGCCTGGGCCACTGCAGGGAGGCAGTGGGCAGCAGGATCACAGAGTCAGGGAATTGGCTGCCTTGGAAAAGCCTTGGAGACCATCAAGCCCAGCTGTTCCCCAGCACTGCCAAGACCACCACTAACTCATGTCCCCAAGTGCCACAGTCACACAGCTGTTAAATCCCTCTAGGCACGGGGACTTCACCCCTGCCCTGGGCAGCTCCCATGCCTCATAGCCCTTTTTGGGAAAGAAATTTTCCCTAATTTATAATCTAAATCTCCCCTGGCACAACCTGAGGCCTTTTCCTGTCATCCTGTCCCTTGTTCCCTGGGAGCAGAGTCCCAGGGTTTTGATGGATTGTGGCCAAAAAGAACAAAGAATGTGAATTAGAATAACTATTCTTGGATTCCACCTGGACTCATCCAGCCCCGAACTGTCAGCCCATACAAGAGATGGATCACAGGGTTTGTCAGTAAAACCCTGCTGAGTGTCCCTCGTCCTGAGGTGAAATGGGAGCTAATCCCTGTGTCCCATCTGCAGGAGTTCTGCCTCTTCGCCGTGGTGGGGCTGGTGTCAGACTTCTTCCTGCAGATGTTCTTCTTCACCACGGTGCTGTCCATCGACATCCGCCGCATGGAGGTGGGCACGGGTGGCCTGGCAGGGGAGGGAGCACAGCCCAGCCCCGCTGCCCACTCCCTCAGGGGAGAAGGAACAGGATCAGAACGTCACTGAGGCTGGAAAAGGCCTTTGAGGTCATGGAGTCCGACCATTCCCCAGCACCACCACTGTGTTCACTGCTGGCCCGTGTCCCCAGGGCCACATCCACGTGGCTGTTAAATCCCCCTAGGGATGGGGACTCCACCCCTGTTCTGGGCAGCTGAGCCAGGGCTGGACAGTCCGTTCCAGGAAGAATTTTTTCCTATTATTTAACCTAAACTTTCCCTGGTCAATTTGAGGCTGTTTCATCT
>WAAE01004605.1:76579-89821 GCA_013400495.1 Nicator chloris
CCCGCGGCAGCCGGCCTGGCACCCCTGCCAGGCACCCACGGCAGCCGGCCTGGCACCCCTGCCCACCCTGCCAGGCACCCACGGCAGCCAGGCCTGACACACCTCCATGTCCTGGTTCCCACGCCAGTCTGGTGCTGCCCCACGGGATCCAGAAGCAGATTTCCAAGGCTGGCTGAGGCCTGGGGTGGTTTTACAAGCAGAAGTCACAGTTTGTTCCTGCACACATGGACAAAGGGCGTTTAGGAGATATTCTGCTCAAGGTTTCACTCTTCACAATTGCTGCAGCCACAGCACTTCTGGTCCTGCTTGTGCCCCCTGTCTGTTTTGGATGTGTCTAATGGAATTACAGGGATCTCTGTGTTCCCAGCCCAGCCAGCCAACACTGGCAGTCAAGTTCAATCCCCACATGGTCCCAGAGTAGTGGGTCCTGCACAAGTGTGGACCCAAAATCCCAAATTGAGCCGTTCCAGCCCTGTTTGGAGGTGCCAGACATGCTGGTCCCAGCTGCCAGCACGGAGTCTCCTTCCTGCTGTGCCTTTGGGGAGAGAAGTTGGGTTCTGACCATCACGTGGATCACAAAGTGGTGTCCAGGTTCTGTGTGTGCTGGGCAGTGCTCCACATCTTCCCCAAGGAGCAGTGCTGGAGTGAGGCTGCAGGAAACGTGGGGTACCTGTGGCTGGGGTGCCGTGGGTCAGCTCAGGCAGGGGACAGGGCGGTGGCACTGAAGGGAGCTGTGTCTCTGCTCATCCTGCACAGGCCGGCACAGTGATCTGGATCGGAATCCTGGTTTACACGGATCCTGCCGGGCTCCGCACCTACCTCACGTCCCAGGTCACCGAGCAGAGCCCCCTGGGGGACGCAGGGCTGCCCCCCATGCCCGTTCCTGGAGGGGTCCTGCCTGCTGGGGACCCCAAGATGGACCTCTCGGTGTTCCCCTCGGAGCCCGTGCAGCTGTCGGAGAACCAAACGCAGCAGCGGGAGCAGAAGTCGGGGCTGGAGCCCAACCAGCACACCTGGGCCCAGGGACCCGAGGGCAGAGGGAACGGGCAGGTGGAGCTGGGAACGGAAGCAGAGGTTACCTGGGGAGCAGAGGATGAGGAGATCTGGAGGAAGCTTTCCTTCAGGCACTGGCCAGCCCTCTTCAGCTACTACAACATCACCCTGGCCAAGAGGCAAGTGGGCTGGTGTGGGGTGCCACAGGCACTGGGATCTGGGCAGCTGACCCCAAGAGTTTGTCTCCCTTCTGTCCTTTGTGCTCCCGGCTCACATAACCTGGTTCTGTGGGGCTCATTCCTCGTGTGTTTGGGAGGAGCTGCTGAGCAGGTCCCCTGGGGTGGGCAGAGCTCACAAACCCTCCAGGGCTGTTCCTCTGGGAATCAGGGTTGTTTCTCTCTGTGCTGCTGGGTGTTTTATGTGCTTCATGTCTTGTGTCTTCCTTGACCCTGGAACCGAAGTTTTAAATTTTGCAAAACAAGAAAAGGAGGCCCTTGGTGGGGGGAGGGTTTGGGCTCTGCTCCCAGGGAACAAGGACAGGAGGAGAGGGAACGGCCTCAGGCTGGGCCAGGGGAGGTTCAGGTGGGATATTGGGAAAATTCCTTCCCCAAAAGGGCTGTCCAGCCCTGGCACAGCTGCCATGGTGGAGTCCCCATCCCTGAAGGGATTTAACAGCCCTGTCCATGTGGCACCTGGGGACGTGGGTTAATGGTGGCCTTGGCACTGCAAGGGGGAACAGTCAGACTTAATGGTGTCAGACGGCTTTTCCAGCCTCAGCAATTCCACAATTGTCTGATACTATCATCTGCAAGTTATGGAAATAGTACATGTGAGGAAGAGACATCCGAGCTGAAGGAGCTTCTCGGTGAGACCTCCCAGCCTGCAGCACACAGGAAACTAGCTCCTTACTTAAATTCATGGGATCCACTTGATCTCATCGGGACCTCATTCCACCGTGGGCTCTTTGAAGGGTTAAAACCTGGGGAGTAACTTTAGAGGAGAATATTTCCAAGGAGGTCTTTAGTTCAGAGCGCCTGAAGTTACGCACCGAAAGCACCCTGCCGTGGCTGCCCGGTCACCTGTGCGTGTGCCCCGGTGCCACCCCTGAGCTGTTGTCGCTGTCCCCCCTCAGGTACATCAGCATCCTGCCAGCCATCCCTGTCACGCTGTACCTGAAGCCGCAGGAGGCTCTGGAGATGCGGCACCCGCAGGAGGCCTCGCGCTACCAGCCCTTCCTGGCGGGCAGCGCCGGCGCGCCGGGCACGGCACCGCAGCCAGAGCACGCCGCGCCCCGCGGCCACCAGGATGTCACCCTCTACAAGTAAAGTGTCCTGCCACGGCTCCTGACCCTGCCTCGACCCCGGGGGCTCCGGGGCTGCTTTGGGCCGGTCCCGCTGCCGGGATACCGAGGAAGCTCCTGAGGCTTCGGTGCCAGAGCTCGGGATGCTCAGGATGCTCCATGCAAAATGAAATTGATCTCTCCTGGCAGTTTTCCATCAGCTGAGGGCAGGAATGGGCTGTGCTTGGAGGCCCTTAGTGCTCCTGCTGCAATACAGGGCTGATCACTGGGTGACGAGGACAGAAGGTCAATTTGGGGGTTGAAATGTGATTTCATAGAACCCCAGAACGCCTTGGGTAGGAAGAGACCTTAAAACGAATCCAGTCCCATTCTGTGCCATGGCAGGGACACCTCCCACTGTCCCAGGTTGCTCCAAGCCCTGTCCAGCCTGGCCTTGGCCACTGCCAGGGGTCCAGAGGCAGCCACCACCTGGATATCATTTGATAATGATTTATTGGGTGTTAGATCAAACTCTGGTGCACGGAGCTTCCCTCCCTCTGGAGAGGACAGCTCACAACCCCCTGCCTGAATCTGCAATGCTGAACACACTGTGTTATCCCAGTCCCCAGCTGGTGTTTTCTTAAAATCACAGCTGTTTGTTACTTTCCTTATGGAAAAGTCTCGGAATCTTGTTGGAATTGTCATTTTCCCATTAAAACCCCCCTTAATTTCCAACAAATCTCTGTAATTTGTTGGAAAGCATTCTCAGCTGAGACATTCAGACCAGCACATGAGTAATCCTGGCACAGGACTTTCCAAATCTATCCGTGGACTAGAAATTGGAATGAATTCTCTTACCTTCTTGTCTCGGTGTGTGTCCCCCAGGGTGGCTGCTCTGGGGCTGGCGTCGGGCATGCTGCTGGTGCTGCTGCTGTTCTGCCTGTACCGGGTGCTGTGCCCCAAGAACTACGGGCAGAATGGGCCGGGCCGGCGGCGCCGGGGGGACCTGCCCTGTGACGACTACGGCTACTCGCCCCCCGAGACCGAGATCGTGCCCCTGGTGCTCAGGGGACACCTCATGGTAGGTCCGGCTTAGAAACCAATACATCAACAAAGGATGTTGGAGCATGAAATTCCTGCAGCACGCTCTCGGCTCCTCCTTGGAGGGACTTGCTCTCTGCCATTCCCACCATCACCGCCTCTGCCTTCCATTCCCTGCTTTGCTGGGATGCCTCCACATTCCTGAGGTCCAAGGGACAACTGGATGTGGCACTCGGTGCTCCGGGCTGGGTGACAAGGTGGGGATCAGTCACAGGTGTGTCTCAGTGGTCTGGGGGCTTTTCCAGCCAGGATGATTCTGAGATGAAACAAAGCTCTTGGGCACCCAGACAGATGAGTGTAAAATGCTGTGCTGTGTCTCCCAGAAAAACTGTCTCTGCTCCTGATCCTGCCTTCAGACTGGGACGGAATTTTTTAGGGAAGGGAGGACAGATGGAGTCTGTTGGAGCAGTCCAGTGCACACTAAGGTCTCTGGGCAGAGATCCTGGATTCCCAGAGTCACAGAGTGGTTTGGGTTAAAATGGACCTTAAACCTCATCCAGTCCCACCCCTGCCATGGGCAGGGACGTCTTCCACTATCCCAGGTTGCTCCAAGCCCCCTCCAACCTGGCCTTGGGCACTGCCAGGGATGTCCATGTCCTCACCGTCCCTCAGTTCCTAAACCAACCAGTTTTGACATAAAATCCATCACCTCTGCAGTTCTTCAGCCACACCAGGCTGTGGTCAGGACCCAGAGGGCTCAGTGGTGCCACACTGAGCTGTGCTTGTCCTTCCTTCCTCCAGGACATCGAGTGCCTGGCCAGCGATGGGATGCTGCTGGTGAGCTGCTGCCTGGTGGGGCAGATCCGCGTGTGGGACGCGCAGACGGGCGACTGCCTCACCGTCATCCCCAAACCCAGGTACGGCCCTGTGCGTGTCCCCACAGCCCTGTGCTCCCAGGAGCAGCCCTCCAGCAGAGGGGGCTGAGCTCTGTCCTCCTTCCAGGCTGCGCAGGGACAGCAGCGGCATCTTCGACTACCAGGAGGGCTGGGATCCCAGCCCGGATGGGAAGAACGGGCTGGAGGACTCCTTTGAGAGCAGTCACCAGCTCAAACGGCTGCTGGGGCCCCCCCAGCCCCCCCTGTTCTGTGACCAGCCCGACCTCACCTCCCTCATCGACACCAACTTCTCGGAGCACGCCAAGGCGGCCGAGTCGGAGCCGCGGCTGCGGGCCGTGGGCGCTCGCCACAAGGACTCGGGATACGACTTCAGCAGCCTGGTGGGGAAGGTGTACGAGGAGCACGGCAGCTCCAGCTGCAGGAACGTGAACTTCCCGGGGCTCTCGGCCGCACACGGCCCCGCCGGGCTCTGTGGGAGCGGCGGCCGCTCCCCGGCCTGCGGCTCTGACGACGGCGGCTGCGGCGGCCGCCGGCGCAGCCTCGGGGACCGCAGCCTGGGGGACGAGGCCTGCGCGGGCTGTGACAACTCCTCAGCCCTGCCCTCCTGGGGAGGGGACCTGGAGAGCTCCGTCTGGAGCCTGGAGCTGCAGGGGAACCTGATCGTGGCTGGCAGGAGCAACGGGAAGCTGGAGGTGAGGAAATGAGGAGCAGGGACACAGTAACGGGGAGGTGGAGGTGAAGAACAGGGATGCAGTAATGGAAGTGGAGGGAGGAATAGGGACACAGTAACAGGTGGAGGGTGGAAAAGGGACACAGTAAGAGGTGGAGATGAGGAGCAGGGACACAGTAACAGAGAAGTGGAGGGAGGAGCAGGGACACAGTAACAGCTGGAGGTGAGGAGCAGGGATGTAGCAGTGGCAGGCAGGAGGTCGCACAGCACAGGGAGCTGTGACCTGCTCACTCAGCTCAGGGGCCAGGAGCAGAGCACACTGAGCTGTTCAGGATCCCAGACCCTGCTGTATCCTCTGGCCAGTGTCACCGCAGTGCCCCCTCCTCCCCCAGGTTTGGGATGCCATCGAGGGGACCCTCCGCAGCAGCAATGATGAAGGACAATCCGGCATCACAGCCCTCGTCTTCCTCAACAACAGGTAACTCCTTGTGCAGGTGCTGGGAGATCCCCAGCCCAACCTCCACAGCACCTCCCGGCAGCAGAGGCTCAGCCGGGATGTCTCTTCCTTAGAATCAGTGTCTTGGAATATACTGAGCTGGAAGGGGCCCCCACAGATCATGGAGTCTGACCCCTGGCCCTGCCTGAGACACCCCAACAACCCCACCCTGTGCCTGAGAGCTGTGTCCAAACACTCCTGAGCTCTGGCAGGGTTGGAGCTCTGACCATTCCCTGGGGAGCCCATTCAGTGCCCAACCACCTCTTCTTGCTATCCAACCTCATATCCAGCCTAATCCTTCTGTGTATCCACCTCTCCCCAGCTTTCCTGGCTCCGGGTCTGCTCCAGCAGCCACTTCCTCAGCCCTCAGTGCTGCCAGTTGCTGAATATCCAGAGGGTTTTGGGGCTGGGAGACCTTTGGATCAGTGCTGTTCCAGAGGGACTGCCATTGTCCTGTCCATTTGGAGCTGTGTCCAGTCTGCCAGCCCAGTTCCGTGCAGCCTCCTCCTGGGAGCGGGTGGTCTGTGCTGGGCCCGGGGGGAGTCTGGGTCTGGGGCTCGGGGAGGGGCCTCTCCTCACCCCTGTCTCTCCCTCAGGATCGTGGCTGCCCGCTTGAATGGCTCCTTGGATTTCTTCTCTCTGGAGACACACACGTCCTTGAACCACCTGCAGTTCCGAGGTGAGCGGGTGTTGGAATGTCAGTGCGCTGCCCGGGGCTCCTGCCTTCCCCTCCTCCCTCCTCCTCCTCATAGCTGAGTCTTCCTCACACCCACTTCAGCTTTGGTGGTAACTGCTTCAAAAGCACCTGGAGCTGTGCCGAGCTGAGGGCTGCTGAGGGAGCTCCCTGTGCTGGGACACCATCCCCATGCTGGTTTTCCCCAGGGTGTGGGGTCAGAGGTTCCCATGTGCTTCCAGGGCCAGCACTGCCCTTACCTCCTTCCACGTCTCACTCCTTTGTCTCACTTGTTCCCAGCCCGGGAACAGCCTGAGCCCTCAGCACAACCACAGCACAGCCCAGACTGGCCCATGGGGGTGACTGGTTAGAGCACAGTTCCTTTGCTTCTGGAACACAATAGAGGGGATGATTCAGATGGGATATTGGGGAGAAATTCTTCCCTGGGAGAGTGGTGAGGGACAGGGATGAATTTCCTGCAGAACCTGTGGCTGCCCCATCCCTGGAAGTGTCCAAGGTCAGGTTGGATGGGGCTATCCCAGGAGCAACCTGGGCCAGTGGAAAGTGTCCGTGCCCCTGGCAGGAAGGGTGTGGGGCCAGATGGGCTTTAAGATCTCCCCCGTCCCAAACCAGTCTGGAATCCTTTGACCCCGCTGAGACCCTCACTCCCTCTGTTCCCTCTGTCTGGAGCACAGAGGGTTGGCTGCAGCAGCAGCCCCCAGCTCCCCAAAGGCCAGCGGGCAGAGGTGGCTGAGGGCACCCCGAGGTGCGGTGCCCGGCTCAGGGGTGTGTGTGTGTGTGTGTCTCCCAGGGGGGCCGGGCAGGAGCAGCCTGCCGCCGTCGCCGTCGCGGGCCCGCGGGGCCGCGCTGCGCTGCCGCCTGACGCACAGCGTGGCCTGCGCGCACCACAAACCCATCACGGCGCTCCGCGCCGCCGCCGGCCGCCTCGTCACCGGCAGCCAGGACCACACCCTCCGGGTGAGCGGGGCGGGGGCACGGGGAGGGGCAGCTCCGCAGGCTCCCTGCGTTCTGTTCGCCTGCCTGGGTGTGGCAGCGGAGGGGCTGGAAGGAGAGAGCCCCGTGAGTGTCACCCTGAGCTGAGCGCGGGACCCTCCTGCCTTAGGAGTGGGTGGCTGCAAAGAATTATGGAATCATTGAGGTTGGAAAAGCTCTTCAAGAATATCAAGTCCAACCAGTCCCCAGCACTGCCAAGGCCACCACCAACCCGTGTCCCCAAGTGCCACATCCACAGGGTTTTTAAATCCCTCCAGGGATGGCCCCTTACAATGCCTGACCACTCTTTCCATGAAGGAGTTTTCCCAATATCCAACCTAAACCTCCCTCTCCTCCTGTCCCTGTGCCCTGGGAGCAGAGCCCGACCCCCCCGGCTGTCCCCTCGTGGCAGGGAGTTGTGCAGACCCACAAGGTCCCCCTGAGCCTCCTTTTCTCCAGGCTCAGCCCCTTTCCCAGCTCCCTCAGCCCCTCCTGGGGCTCCAGCCCCTTCCCAGCTCCGTTCCTGGACTCCAGCCCCTCCAGGGCTCTCCTGTTGGGAGGGCCCCAGAGCTGCCCCCAGGATCTGAGGCCCCTCAGCAGGGCCAGCACAGGGGACAATCCCTGCCCTGGTCTTGTGGGCACACTGGTTTTGATACAATCCAGATGCCATTGGCCTCTTGCCCACCTGGGCACAGCTGGTCATGTCCACCTGCACCCCAGGGCCTTTCCCAGCTTTCCAGCTCCCGTGTCCCCAGACTGGAGCATTCCGTGAGGTTGCTGTGACATACCCTGAGTGGCAGATGCAGGTTCTGGGATGTCCCCTCTCCCCTTCCCCTTCAGCTGTGCAGTCACTGCCCTGTCACTGCCCACCAGCCATGGCCTGCCCCTGCCCGGGGGCACCTCTGGCTGTGCCACAGCGGGACCAGGTGGGATCTGTGGGAGCTCAGGTGGCCCCACCCTGACCCCAGCTGGCCCCGGAGCCTCACTGCAGCCTGTCCTGCCCCAGGTGTTCCGGCTGGAGGACTCGTGCTGCCTCTTCACCCTGCAGGGCCACTCGGGAGCCATCACAGCCGTGTACATCGACCAGGTACGGGGGGAGCTGCTGGGCCTGAGCCCTCACACCTCAGCTGACACCTGAACCCATCCCTGAGATCATCTCAGTCCATATCTGGCTTCATCCCTGGTCCCATCCCTGAGCCAGTGGCTCAGCCAGAGGCACCCACCTGGGTATCTCCATCTCTCTCTGGCCAAGGCAGAGTTTTCCTCCAGTTCACTGTGAGCTCAGCAATCTCTTTCCCTGGAGATCTCTTGCTTCTCTGCCCTTTTGGAGCAGGGAATCCCTGTTCCTGCACTGCCAGGTGGGGCTGAGCAGCCCTGAATTGGGGTCTGAGCCCCCAGGGAGGCTCTGCTCCCAGTCCCTGGGAGGAATGGGAGCCCCCAGTGTGTTCCCTAAGCCATCTGCCCCCAGGTGCTCTCCCACCCCATGGAAGTGAGCTCGGGTCCTTCTGCACTTGGGGCACCTGGGGACCTGGGCTCTGCTCCCCCCAGCCTGCTGAAGCACAGGGAACCTGCAGGGAACCCCTGGGCTGGCAGTGCAGGGTTCCAGCCCACGCTGCTGTCACCTCCTGCAACCGGGAGTGCCCGCAGCGTTGGGAGTGCCGGTGGCACCTGTGTCCCCTGGCACTGACACCCCGGTGTCGTGCAGACCATGGTGCTGGCCAGCGGTGGCCAGGACGGGGCCATCTGCCTGTGGGACGTGCTGACGGGCAGCCGTGTGAGCCACATGTTTGCCCACCGCGGGGACGTCACCTCCCTGACCTGCACCACGTCCTGCGTCATCAGCAGCGGCCTGGACGACGTCATCAGCATCTGGGACCGCAGCTCGGGGATCAAGCTCTACTCCATCCAGCAGGTGGGACCCGAGGGGCAGCTGGGGAGGGGTAGCCAGGGAACGGGGAATTGCTTAGCTTGGAAAACCCTCGGAGAGCACAGAATCCAACCCCTGCGCTGCCAAGGCTACCACTGACTGTCCCCAGGTGCCACATCCACGTGGCTTTTAAATCCTTCCAGGGAAGGAGACTCCTCTGCTACCCTGGGCAGCCCCTTCCAATGTCTGATCACCCTTCCTGTGAAGAAGTTTCAGCTGGTGTCCCACCCGAGCCTACCCTGGGCCAGCCTGAGGCCGTTACCTCTCCTCCTGTCCCTGTTCCCTGGGAGCACAGCCCGACCCCCCCGGCTGTCCCCTCCTAGCTCAGGGAGTTGTGCAGAGCCACAAGGTCCCCCCTGAGCCTCCTTTTCTCCAGGCTGAGCCCCCCCAGCTCCACCTCACACCCTCAGGGGTCCTCCTGAGTTTTCCAGGCCCCCACCAGAGCCCGCAGAGACCTCTGCTGTGCAGGGAGGCTGAGGAGCCTCTATTCCATCTCCACATGCTTGAAAAGCCTCCGTGTCTCATGCAGAGGCTCGGAACAGGGCGGACCCACCGCGGGCTCTGCCCCGTTCCAGCCCCGTGGAGCTCAGCTGCCCGCCCTCTGTCCCGCAGGAGCTGGGCTGCGGCGCCAGCCTGGGCGTCATCTCCGACAACCTGCTGGTGACGGGCGGGCAGGGCTGCGTGTCCTTCTGGGACATCGGCTACGGGGACCTGCTCCAGACCGTCTACCTGGGCAAGAGCAACGAGTCGCAGCCGGCGCGGCAGATCCTGGTGCTGGAGAACGCCGCCATCGTCTGCAACTTCGGCAGCGAGCTCAGCCTGGTGTACGTGCCCTCGGTGCTGGAGAAGTTGGACTGAGCAGGAGGAGGGGCCGGCGGGACTGCGGCGGGGCTCGGGGCTGTGCCGGACGGGGGACGGGCCCGCCGCCTCCATGGCTCCAGCAGTGCCAGCGGAGCGGCTCCGGTCACCAGGCGGGTGGGGCCGCCGCCCTCCTGCTGCTCGCCCTGGTCCAGCATCTTCCATGTGGTCTCGGGAACCCCCCGGCAGCGCGATGGTGCAGAGGGACACGGGGGCGGGATAGGGCAGGAGCGGGGACAGTGTGCTGGGCACCCAGCAGCGGCTGTCCCAGCCCGGAACAGCCCTCGGACGGCCCCGGCCCCGGGTGGCAGCCGGGAGAGGGCCGGGACCGGCCCCTCCTGGGCGCGGCGCGGCTCGGCCCCACGTGCCTTACGGCGCGGCAGGGCCCCGCCCGATCCCGCCCGGGGCCGCAGCTGCCCCACCCTATTTATTTATACGCTGTAAATAGTTATTTATTGGGGCAGGGGGCGCGGGGGTCCAGCCCCGGCAGTGCTGCCCTTGCCGTGCCCTGGCACAGCTGCCCTGCCCGGCTCCCTCCTGCGCCCCGTCTGCAGCAATAGCACCTTCCTCCTCCCCTTCCTCCTCCTCCCGCTGCGGGGCCAGAGGAGGCCTTTCTCAGGTTGGGGGCGGGAGGAGCCCTCGCCTTCCTCCTGCAGGCGCTGGGGAGGGACCCGAGCGGGGGCGCAGCGGGACCAACGTGCACAGCCAGGGAGCCGAGCGGCAGCACCCGGGGCTCCCCCCGGGCACGGGCCGGCAGCTTCGCTGCCCTCCCGGCCCGTCCCGCTCTGCCCCGAACCGCCTGTGATGTCTGTTCTTGACCCCCGTGATTGTAGAGGTGGCGCCGGCCTGGGGCAGGGGGGACCCCCGGCCCAGCCCCCGCGGGTGGCCTTCGCCCAGCTGTACCTTTGTGCTGTACAGGGGACGCTTTTTGTACCGATCGTGTTTTATAACGTGTGCAGGAACATCCATTAAACGGAACTAACCCGAGCCTGCCTCAGCCCTGACCCCCCCCGCTCCCGGCGGCACCAGGGTTCGGCCCGGCAGATAAACTCGCTTTATTTTAGTAGCAAAGAGCTGAAAAAGTCAGTTCTACCTGGAGTCAAACAAAGTGGGGCTGGGGGCCGGGGGGCCCCCGCCCCCCTCACGCCTTGTTGAGGGTCCAGAGGGGGTCGAGCATGCTGAGGGGGTCATCGCTGGGCCGGGGCCCCCGGAGCCCCTCGCCCGGCTGTGCCTGCAGGAAGTTCTGCTTGTTCATGCGCTGCTTGCCCTTGAGGGACGCGTCCAGGCTGAAGGCCTCGGGCGTCAGCGAGGCCAAGAGCTCCAGTGAGGAGGAGGAGGAGGCTGGGGGGGCAGCGGGGGGCTCTGGCGGCGCCCCCGGCCCCTCGGGGCTCTCCCCCCCCACGTGGTTGCTGCTCTCAGTGTCAGCCGGTGGCTCGGGGAGGGGCGGCCTCGGGGCGGGGGGCTCGGGGTCGGGGGCACCGACACCGTCCGCGACGCCGTCAGGAATCACCAGTGGCACCTCGGGATCCACGGGGTCCGGAGCGGGGGCGGGATCCATCCCCCAGCCCTCCCCGGGCTCCGTGCTGGGCCCCCCCGGTTTGAAGCTGAGCTTGGCGATGGTGGCCTGGATGGAGCTGATGGGCACGTCCCCCCCCAGCACCAGATCCTGGGGGTCCTGCTGGAAGTACAGCTGGGGGAGAGCGGCCCCGTGAGCCCTGGGAGCGGCAGAGCTCCCCAGAACCCCCCGACAGCCCCCGACACCCACCTTGGGGGAGGCGCTGTTGGGGGGCTTGGCCAGGCCGGGGCCGCCCACGCCGTGGCGCAGCAGCACCTGCTCGGCGTGCAGCAGGACGGCCTCGAAGCAGAACTTGAGGTGCAGCTGCAGGGGAGGGGACAGGGTGAGGCCCGGGGGGCGCAGCCCCTACCCCACGCGCCCGGGGGTGCAGCCCCCCCGCAGTACCTTCTCCTGCAGCATGTGCTTGCGCTGCTGCCGCATCCGCCTCACCAGCTGTGCCAGGTCCGGGATGCCGTTCCCGGCCTCCACCTCCTGCACGGCGGCGTACAGCAGGCAGAAGGCGCCGGTGCGGCCCACGCCGGAGCTGCGGAGAGACCCCGAGCCGTGACAGACCCGGGAGATGGGGGGAGCCCCTCTCCCCCGCCCCGGGAACCCCCCGGCCCTGCTCACCTGCAGTGCACCACGACGGGGGTGTGCAGCGGCCGCTGGTGCAGGTAATGGCCATGCACCTCCTGGATGAAGCGCAGGAGGCTCCCCTTGCTGTCGGGCAGGCCCCTGGCGGTGGGGAACACACACTCGCTGTGGGGGTCTCTGCACTCGGTCCCCCCCAGACGGGTCAGGGCTGCCCAAACACCCTCCCTGCATCCAGAGCTGTGGTCCCAGAACAGCTCCCACAGAAGATCAGTGTCCCAGGGCCCCCCAAGCCCCCCCTTTTCCCCCCGCGTACAGCTCAGGCCAGGAGGTGAACTGCAGGTGGGCCACGGTGCGTTTGAGGCTCTGGTCGCGGTACTGCAGCGTCAGCATCCGCTCCACGTGCGTGGGCGTCAGGCGCAGGCTGGTGAGCACCACGGTCAGGGGCCCCTGTGCCACGGGCTGGCCCCGCTCCGACGGGAAGTACCGCAGCACCTTCTGCCACGGGACAGCTGTCAGCACACCCTGCGGGCCCCGCAGGGCCCGGCGACACCCGCCCATGGGCACCGGGCGGGCTGTCCCCGCCCCGGGACCCCGCCCGGCCGGCCCCGCACCCAGGACAGGACGCACCTTGTCCAGCTCCTGCTCGGACACGAGCATGACCACCACGGACACCTTCTGCTCGTAGATCATGAGCCAGAAGTCGGCGGCGGTGCCGAGCAGCGGGGCCTGTGTGGCGATGAGGGCGGGGCAGTACGGGGACAGGTCCTCCACGCGGCTGGCGTTGATGTAGTCGTCCTTGCCCGAGCGTAGCACGACGCGGTTGCGGTCGTAGGGCATGATGTCCTGGTGCCGGTTCTTCATGGAGTAGCAGCGGGCGATGGCGATGGAGCGCTGCCGGGCGTCGCGCTCCTGGGCCTCCTGCAGCTCCTTCCAGAGCGCGTCCAGCTCGGAGCCGCCGCCGGGCGCGGGCCGCTCCAGCCGCTCGGCCAGGGCGCGGAACTGCTCCAGCTCCGCCAGCAGCCGCCGGACGCGCTCGGGCTCCGCGTACGGGTCGGCCTCGATGAGCTGCACGGCCCGGGGCCGCTGCCCCTCCTGCGCCCCCGCCTTAGTGGGCTGCAGCAGCCCCCCGGGCGCGGCCGAGCCGCCGGGCTGGCTCTCGGGGCTGGACGACAGCAGGTCGGCGGGGCAGGGGCTCTGCCGCGGGAACGTCGCGTCCCCGGCGCCCGGCGGGGGCAGCGCAGGAGGGGCCCGCGGCGCCGGGGGCTGC
>WAAE01004605.1:90740-114972 GCA_013400495.1 Nicator chloris
CGGCGGGGGGCCCGGGCAGGCGGTAGTGCCCCGGGAAGGGGGGCGTGGGGGCCAGCGGGGGCAGCGGGGCGCTGGCCACCCCCCCTGGCAGCATGTAGGGCTCCGGGGGCCGCAGCCCCCCGGCCAGGGCGGCCAGCGCCGGCGGGGGCAGCTGGCCCAGGGGCCCGGGCAGCAGCTCCGGGGGGAGGCTCCGCAGCTCCTCCGGCAGCTCCGACAGCACCAGGGAGCCCAGCTCGGCAGCCTCGGGGCCCCCGGCCTCGTCCAGCGGCTTCTTCTGCAGGGGGGGCTTGGGGGCCGTGGGCCGAGGGGGCGGCTGCTTCTTCAGCTCCCTGGGGGGACAGGGGGCTCGGTGTGGGGCCGGGTGCTGCCCCTCACTGCCCCACGGGCACCAGGAGCCCTCTCCCTCTGCCCCCAGACCGCCACCCACAGCTCCCACAGGCCCTTCTCACCCCGGGGTCTCACTGCCCCCCCGGGTCTGTGCCCACCCACCTCTCCAGCAGCTGCTGCCGGTGGGCCTCGCTGGCCTGGCATGCCGCCCGCGCCCGCTCCAGCAGCTTGGCCGCCTTCCCCTCCAGGTCCGTGTAGAAATCCTTCCCCTCCTGGGACTTCTTCATCAGGTCCTCATAGGCCTCGTAGGAGGCCACCAGGGTCTGCACAGTCGTGTTCCACCTGGGACAGGGACACAGAGGGGCTCAGTGGGATGCAGGGTCAGGGTAAAGGTGGGCACCCAGCTCTGGGCACCTGTGGGGACCCTCCAGTCCCCACTGGGATGGGCACAAGGACAGGACAAAGCCACCACAGCCCCAGCAGTGGGGCAGGACAGGAGAAGCTGGTGGTAGCCCCACACCCATCCCGGGGGGTGAGGGCTGTTCCTGGGCACTGAAACCCCTCCGGGCACACACTTCCAGCCCCCCGACTCACTTGTGCTCCACCTCGGCCAGGGCCTTGCGCACGGCCGCGTATTTGACGTTGGCGTCAGTCAGGGCCTTGAGCACGTTCTCCTGGGCAGCCAAGTTCTGCTCCAGGTACACCTTGAGCTGGTCGTACTTCTTCAGCTGCTCCTCAAAGAGCTTCTGCCGGGACACGGGAGGGTCCGCGGGGCTCGGGGACACAGCGGTCCCTGCGTGGGACACGGGGGTGGCCCCAAGCCCACCTTCATCTCGGAGCGGTCGGTGGTGACCAGCGAGGTGGTGATGTCGTCCTTCTGGATCATCTCCCGCAGCTGCTGCTCCAGGGACATCCGCTGGTCCCGCATCTCCTGCACCTTGGCCAGGATCCGCTTCAGGTTCTGCAGCACCTGTTTGTCGTCTGGGGGTGGGGCGGGGTCAGGGCTGGGCGGACCCCGAGGAACCGCAGGGAACCCGCGGGGCGGGGCCTGCGGAGCCGGGCTTGGCTGGGACAGTCCCTGTCCCCTCTGTGCCCTTTGTCCCCACACAGGACCCGCTCTGCACGTTCCCTGCGGGACAAACTCCCACCCCACTGACACGGACTGTGCCGGGTGACACACGGGGAACCCTGAGGGGCACCGAGAGGGGCAGCCCTGCCTCCCCCGGCCCGGGGGCACTGCCAGTCCCCTGGGGGCACACAAGGGGTGCAGCCCTGCCTCCCCCAGCCCCGGGGGACACTTCCAGCCCCCCGGGCCAGGACTCACCTTCGGAGAGGGTGGGGGTGGGCAGCGCGGCCCGGACCTGCTCCAGGGGGCCGCCGAGCAGGCGCAGGTTGCCCAGGTGCAGGTTCATGGCGCGGTGCAGCTCGGTGTTGGTGAAACTCGCCTTCTCGTGCAGCTCCAGGTACTTGGAGCACTCCTTGCTCACCTCGGCCAGCCCCGGGGGGGACCCTGGTGCCGGGGGGACCCTCCCCAGCAGCTCCTGCAGCTTCCGCTCCTGCGCCTCGTCCTCCTCCAGCAGGTCCCGGATCTCCTTCAGCGACGCCTCCACGTCGGTGAAGACCCCCGAGAGCACTGGGGGGACACGGGGGGACTGGTGGGGGTGGGCCACCTCCTGCCTGCTCCAGGCCTGGAGCCAGGCATGGACACGGCAGCTCCAGGAGTAAACTCGGCCGTGGGCAGCCAGAGGCCGGGACACAGCAATGCAGGCGTGGGATGCTGGGCCCCTGGGCACCCGTGCCTTTGGAGTCATCCCCCCTCCCATCCAACAGGGAAAATGCTTTGGGGTTCAGGAATTTATGTCAGTACAGAACCAGCCATCGGTGAGAACATTGCCAACACCTTGGGCAGAGAGTCATGCTGGTTCCCAGCCCCGGGCAAGGGGCAGTGCCAGCCCCCAGGCCCCCCAGGCCCCAGAGCCCTCACCCTGCATGGACTGGACGAGGTTGCGGACGGTGTCGGGGCGCACGCTGAGCGCGGCGCATTTCTCCATCAGCACGGGCGGGATNGCCCCCGGGCCCCCCAGCAGGGAGCAATGCCAGCCCCAGGCAGGGGGCAGTGCCAGCCCCCAGGCCCCCCAGGCCCCAGAGCCCTCACCCTGCATGGACTGGACGAGGTTGCGGACGGTGTCGGGGCGCACGCTGAGCGCGGCGCATTTCTCCATCAGCACGGGCGGGATGTGGTTGTACATGTCCAGGTTGTCCACGGTCTCGGGGTCCAGCTGCATGGAGTCCATGAACTGGCTGTGGGACACAGAGGGGTCCCTGAGGGCTGGCAGTGTCCCCCCTGGCAGAGGCTCGGGAGCAGCGGGACCCCGTGGGGCAGCAGGGCCGGGCCCCTCACGTACTCCAGCACTTCGTTCTTGGCTTCGATCTTGGCCATCACGTCCCGCAGCAGTTTGGCCTTTTCCTCGCTGGGACGGGACGGGACAGAACATTCCATGAGCGCAGGGAAACACCCACCAGGCTCCACACCTCCATGTGGGGATGGAGCTCATCCACCCCACCCCGGCCTGCTCTGGCCGCAGGACACACCTGTACAGGGAGGAGGCCTCGTGGGCAGCCATGGGCACCAGCTTGGCAAAGATGTCCGGGCCGGTGACCGCCGGGTCCGTGGGGTTGACGGGCAGAGCCTTCACCAAGGGGGCACCTGAGGGACACAGCCCGGGCTGGGACCGCTCCTGAACGGATGTTCCCTCTCAATCCCAGCAGATCCCCGTCCCCAGGGGTCCCAAAGGCCCCCTGACCTTTGACAGACTGCAGAGTGTCCAGCGCGGGCACGGCCTCGTGGTAGATGAAGTCATTGTCCTTTTTGGCTGAATTGTACCTGGGAATGGGAAGGGATGCTGGGAGACAAGGAGCAGCCGGCATTCCCAGCTCCCTAAGCTCGCTCCCTAGGCTCAGCCCCCCTGGGTGTCCTGGGATTGCTCCAGCAGTTCCCACAGCAGCCATCCATCCACAGGGCCTGGGGCAGTGCTGGGCTCTGCGCCTCAGGACACCGGGAACGCTCCCCAGGCTCCCCGTCCACCAACATTGCCAACCCCTGGAAAAGGATGGGCACAGCCTGGGGTGCCCCACGGACTCACTTCCCACCGATGACATCCATGGTGAACCTCAGAGCTTCCTGCACGGTTTCAGGCTGGCCCTGTGGGATTGAGAGTGGGAATCGCTGTCCGAGCGCTCCCGGAGCCTCCCCCGGGGGGATGCACAGGCCTGGAGGCAGCTGAGCCCCTGAGCCCCATGCCAACCCTCCTCCTGCTGCAGCCTGGCAGCCCAGGGCCAGCTGGGGCTGGAACACACCTTGGCCAGCTTGATGGCTTCGTTGAGCTTGTCCAGGGCGCTCTGGAAGTAGATGACCTGCGGAGAGTGGGATCGCGGTCGGCACGGGAGGCCCTGTCCTGCCTCTGCACAGGGCCACGGGCCCTGGGGCCAGGGCTCCCCACGGCCCTCCCAGAGCACCCAGGCCCTGGGGCCAGGGCTCCCCACGGCCCTCCCAGAGCACCCAGGCCCTGGGGCCAGGGCTCCCCACGGCCCTCCCAGAGCACCCAGGCCCTGGGGCCAGGGCTCCCCACGGCCTTCCCAGAGCACCCAGGCCCTGGCAGGACGCAGGACATGGCTGGGGATACCCAAGCTCTTCCAGGACCCAAGCCCCTTCCCAGGACCACGATCCAGAGGCTGGAGCAGGTGAAATGGGATGTCACGGCCCCACTTACCCTTTCCCCAAATTTCTGCTGCTCCTCGGCCTGTTTCCCCATGTGCAGCTGGAAGAAAACTGGGATCAGAGCTCTGTAACCCCAGGGAGAGCTTTGAGAGGGGGGAGGAAAACCCCAGGGAGTGGCCAGGGCTGCTCCAGAGCTGGCAGGAGCATCCCGAGGTGGGAGGGGAGCACAGGGAGAGCCCCCCAGCCCCAGTTCCCCCCCACTCACGTGGGCCACGGCAGCAAAATAATAGATTTTCATTTGAACCAGTTTCTTCCAATCCTTCTGGATCTTGCCCAGCAGCGAGGCTGTCTCCGAGTTCTCCAGGGCCCGGCAGGCCTCCTTGTAGTAATCCACCACCTACAGAGAGGGACAGGGGAGAACCCCGGAATTCCAGATCCCAGGGGAACCAGGGCAGGGCAGGGGGAATCACCAGCACCAGCCCAAGGACTTGGATCACCAGAGGAATGGTTGGGGGGAACTCAGGGATGTGTTTGGGACCACAGCCAGGGACTGTCACCATCCCAGGCCGCTCCAAGGCCTGTCCAGCCTGGCCTTGGACACTTCCAGGGATCCAGGGGCAGCCAGAGCTGCTCTGGGAAATGCATTCCAGCCCCTCACCCACCTCACAGCCAAGAATTCCTTCCCAATACTCCCCCACATCTCCCTCTGGCAGTGGAAGCCATTCCCTGTGTCCTGTCACCCCAGGCCCTTGCCCACAGTCCCTCTGCAGCTGCTGATCCCAGAGCAGCTCCTGGAGCTCACCTGGGCACTGATCCGGGCCACCAGGAAGCTCTTCCTGTTGTCCAGCATGGACTTCTCCAGGAGACACTCCTGTGCCTGGCCCTGCCAGGGACAAGAGAGGGATGCTCAGCGTCCCAACCCTTGGGGCAGCCTGGCAGCACCCACTGGCTCCAGCCCCTTTCCCAAGGAGTGGATGTGGCACAGGGAACACCAGCCCTGAGGGTGCTTGGAGAGCCCAGGAACGGCACTGAGCCTTCCCTGATCCCCCAGTGCCTCCCAAAACCTCCTTCCCCCCAGGCAGGAGAGAGCCCAGACCCCACAAAGAGCCCCCCGGGGGACACTGGGGTCCCGTCTCCTTGGCTCCACAGGGAACACCAAGCCCAGGGACACACTGGGGTGTCCCAGTGCCACCAGTCCCTACCAGCATGAGGTTGATGTTGAGGCTGAGGATCTGGTGGCTCATGTCCACGCTGTAGGAATGTGGGAAGTGGTCCCGCAGGTAGGTGAAGGCGCCGGCAGCACACTGGAAGTGGGTGCAGGAAACCTTCATGCCCTGAGGGGATGGATTGTTGGGCTTGGAAAAGACTCCTCAGATCATGGAGCCCACCCAGCCAGCCCCCAGCACTGCCAAGGCCACCCCTGACCATGTCCCCAGGTGCCACATGCACAGGGCTGTTAAATCCCTGCAGGGATGGGGCCTCCAGCCCTGCCCTGGGCAGCTGTGCCAGGGCTGGACAGCCCTTTCCAGGAGGAATATTCCCAATATCCACCCTGAGCCTCCCCTGGCACAGCTTGGGGCTGTTTCCTCTCCTCCTGTCCCTGTTCCCTGGGAGCAGAGCCCGACCCTCCCTGGCTGTCCCCTCCTGTCCCCAAGGTTCCTCCTGAGTCCCCCCAGCCCTTCCCCAGCTCTGCTCCAGCCCCTCAATGTCCTGTACCTGGAGACCCCAAACCTGTCCCCAGATTGCAGGTCCCTCACACTGCCCAGGTGCCACCTGTCCCCAGGAGGGACAGAGCTGGCACTGAGGGCTGCGGGGTCGTTACCTCCTCGGACACTCTCTTGTCCATGGCTCCCAGCATGGAATGCAGAGCTCCTGTGGGGACAGGTGGGGGCTCAGAGGGGCAGGGACACCCCAACCCCCCTGGGAACGGGGGCTTGGACCAGGGAGCCCCAGACTTGTGGGAATGCAGGAGCTCACCCAGGTTGTAGAGGACACAGGCCTGCTCGTACTTGATGTCCTCGTGTGTCACCGCCTTGCCTGAGAAGATCTCGGTCCTGGGGGGAAGTGGCACAGCACAGGGAGCAACCAGGGATTCTCCCAGGAGGAGAACTTTTTGGGAGCTCCATTCCCCAAGGGTCCCCAGGACCCCACTCCCCAAAGGTCCCCTGGGATCCCCCTGTGCCACCCAGGCAGGACCACATTCCTCAGGATGTCATTGTGCCACCCCTGTGCCACCCCAGGCAGGACCACATTCCCCAGGGGGTTCCTGGAGCAGCCCCTGCCCAGGGAATGGGCATGGCCACATCCTGTCTGGCTCAGCCTTCCATCCCAGATCCCACACCCCAATCCCCCATCCCAGATCCCCCACCCCAATCCTCCACCCCAAATCCCCCCCCAGCCCTCACCAGGTGACGGGCACGGCCGCGTCCTGCCCGCTGCCCATGGGGATGCGGCTCTGCAGGAAGTGCAGCTGCCCCAGGTACTTGCGCAAGGTGCTGCAGCCCTCGAAGTCCCTGGGAACGCTGACGGCGCTCTGGGCACGGGGCAGCACCGGGAGGAAGAGGAGGGAGAGGCTCTGGGGACACGTTCCGGGCAGGAACGGGAGCCAGCCCCACCCGGCTGCTCGGGATGGGGCCCGGCTCCCGGAAAAGCTCAGGAACAGCTCTGTGTTCTCCCAAAAACGAGGCTGAGGGAGCCACGGCGCTGACCCGGAGGCACCGGGCCGGGACAGCGAGGCTCTGCACTCCCAGCACAGCTCACAGGCCGGGGAGAACCACAGGGATTTGGGTGTCCTGGGGACACCGGGAGAGGAGGGAACAGCAGGGGCACCTGGGCGGGTTTCCTGCCCTCCTGCTTCAGGAGAAACCCCCGTGCTGGGCTGGGGGTGTCTGGGCCCCCCCACTCTGGGCCTGCTGGGACCCCCGCAGGCTTTGGGGACCCTGGGGCACCCACCAGGAGTTGTCCCAGCTCCCCACCCAGCCGTGATCCCCTCCTGGATCACTGGCATCATCCAAAGGCTGCTCCGTGGGGCACGGGAGAAGGAGAGGAGCAGCCGAGGCACAGCCCCCGGCCCGGGGGGGTCGGCAGAGCCACCCCAGAGCCCCCCAGGGTGGCTCCGAGGGTCCCCCCTCACCTGCCGGAGCAGCTCCAGCTTCCGCAGCTCCTCGTTGTAGTTCTCCGGGTTCTCCCCATAGTTCTTCAGGACGAACTGGGGAAGGGGAGAGGGTGAGGGCCCCGAGCCCCTCCCGGCCCCGGAGAGGCCGGTGGGGAGGGGGGACACCGGCCGCGCTGGGGGGCTGCCAAGGGGGAGTTTCACACCCACGGGCAGCTCGGGGAGCGGGATCAGGGCATGGCTGAGGCCGGAAAAGGGAGCTACGGGCAGAGAGAAGGTCCCCCGGCCCCAGGTGCGGCGTGCTGGGGACACTCACCGCCCGTGTCCCCGCCAAACCGGGGGGAGCGACACAACCGCTGAGGAGCCCCGGACCTCCCCATCCCTAAATCCCGCGGCACGGGGAGCGCCGGGCAGGGGTGGAGCTTGCTTACCGCCGTTAATGAAGTGACTAATTAACCCGGCCCCCGCGGGGGCGGCAGGGACACGCCGTCAGCCCCCGGTGGCTCCGGGAAGGGGGGTCCCGTTCTCTCACCGCCCCCGTCCTGATCCAAACCCCCCAGCTCCAATTCCCGACGGCTCCAGGGACCCCCCGAGCATCCCGACCGCCGTTGTCCCCTTCCCTGGGCACCCCAAAGGCGCCCAGACCAACCCCGCCCGCCCCTCCCAGACCCCAAACCCCCCGTCCCGCCCCTCCCAGGGCCCGCCGGCCCTTCCCTGGCCCCACCTTCTTGACGGCGGCGTTGAAGGCGAACTCCCCGGCCTCCTTGAGGTCGAGCCAGATCATGGGCATGCGGGGCACGGCCTCCATCCCGGCCCGGCCTGATCCCGGCACGGCCCGGCCCGCCGGAACCGCGCGCGGGGGCTCACGGGACACCGAGTCTGCGCGACACTTCCGGCTCCGTTCCCATAGCGACGCCCCGCCCCTCGCGCCGGTTCCCACGGCAACGCCCCATCCCAAAGGGGGGCGTGGCTGTGTGGCCACACCCGCTCGGGGCGGGACAAGCTGTTGCCATGGGGACGCCTCGCCCTCTGATTGGAGGAGATGGCTGCTGTCTTGGCGAAGCCCCGCCCCCGGGGCGGTTGCTATGGCAACTGACCGTGCCCGGCCCCTCCCCACCCCTTTCAAGGCTTCCCCTATCAGGGTGCCGTTAATTAATTACCCCGGTAATTGCCATTCTCCCCACCTCCCGCGGCCCCCTCGGTGTTGTGTTCTGTATTGAGGGCTCCAGGACGCCTCGGTGGTCCCAGGGATGCCTCGTTCTCCCCCCAGGGCTGTTCCAAAAACGTGGATCAATCAGTAAATAGGAGTTTTGTCCCACAATATTCCAATAATGTATTTAACCCGTTAATGTAATTATCCGCTCCATTAATCAACTGATCCATTCATTTAATTGTTTGAGCCATGAATGGAGCTATTTCAGAGGTTCTGGTACAGGAGCAGGTCCTCAGCAGCTTCCAAGACCCCAGCAGGAGCACACCAGAGCCACCTTCTTCCAGCTGGGAACGGCACCCCGCCTCCCAGCCAGCCAGCGTGTCCCTGTCCCTGGCTCATCAGCCACCAAACCTGACACCAGCCACTGGGGACAGCGGGACACAGGACATGAGCACGGAGACAAGGGGACATCAGCATCTGGGCCATGGGAACACCGGGACCCAAGGACATTGGGACACTGGGTACTGGGGACACTGTGGTTCAGGGAACGGGGCCACAGGGGCCATCTGAGCCTGGGACATGGGGACAGCACGTCCAGGGGACCCTGGGGACATGGAGTGGGTCCCTGCTCCCCTGGGGAATCTCTGTTCCGGCAACCCAGACCATCTGCTTCCCCTCCCACTGAATCCCTACTCTTATCCCTTTTTACCAGACAAAAAGAATAAAAGCTTTGTAATTGAAACATGGAAAAACTATGGGTTCCTGTTTAATTCCCTGATTTTGCTGTTGCTGAATCCTCCTCGTTCTTCCACAGGGAATCTGCCACGTTGCTCCAGCTTCTCCTTCCATCCACGGCCACTGGATAAGTGCCTGTGGGATAATGGCACTGGCCCGGGAAGGGTGGGATGAGCTGAGGCCTCGGCAGGTGACACCCAGCACACACCTTGTGCTGACACCATTAATTAACCAGAATTGGGTTAATTACAGCGACAAGAGCCTTGCACCCACTTTCTCCTTCCTGGTGGCTTCCTGAATCCCTCTGGATCACCACAGAGAGAACCTGGAATGGGAAGGGCAGGAATGTCACTGCTGTCCCTGCCCCCCCCATTGTCCCCAACCCCACGTGGGCCCGGGGATGTCCGGGGTGTCCATAACCACCCCCGGGAAGTGCCGGGGGAGGCCTCAAACGGCCCCGGGATGCTCTGGCAGCGCTGCAGGAATGGTGGGAGCCACGCCAGGCCCCCCCACGCTGGAGCCTGCGGCGGCAGGAGCCACGGGCACCCAGACACGGCGGAGCCTGGGCTCCCCAAGAGCCCCGGGATGCATTGGCAGGTTGGTGTCACCCCAGGAATGCCCTGCTGGAGCCACGGGTGACACCGGGACAGCCCAGGAACGTGGCCCTGCACCCCACGGTGACACCAGGACCTGCCCAGGCTCCCAGGAGCCAAACTCCCCGACATTCCCGTGCCATGTCAGCCCTGCAGACTCCCACTGGGCAGCCAAGGAGCACTGGCAGAGCTGGGGATGACCCTCACCTGGCAGGAGGTGTCGACAAAGAAACCCTGCCATGGAGCTCCACGCCTCAGGTCACGGCATTCCCATGGAACTTCAGTCCTGAGGCATGAGAGGCCGAGGCCTTGGTAGCCTTAATTAACCAGAACTGGGCTAATTACGGTGGCAGGTCCCTTGAATCCACTTCCTTCTCCCTGGTGGCTTCCTGAACCCCTCTGGATCCTCAGAGCAGGAGTCTGGAATGGGAAAGGGCAGGAATGCCACCGGCCGCACCGCGCCGGGCCCTGCCCGGGGGTTTCGGGCTCCCGCAGTCCCCCCATGTCCCACCCAGCTCCCTCCCCGGCCCGGGCATGTCCGGAGATTCTATGACCACCCCCGGGAAGCGCCGGGAGCGGCCTCAAACGGCCCCGGGATGTTCTGGCAGCGCTACAGGAATGGCAGGGGCCACGCGAGGCCCCCCCATGCTGGAGACTGCGGCGGGAAAGCGCTCCCGAGGGAGCCTCGAGCCCCCGGGATACCCCAGGACACCCCCGGCAGCCCCTCCCAGAACGCCCCGCGGCCCCTCACCACCGCGGAGGGGCCCGATGGGCGGGAAGCGCCGCATCCCGCGCGGCCCCGGGAACCATCGGCGCTGCCCCGGGAGCCATCGGACGTTCCGCGGCCCGCGGAGGCGGCTCCGGCCGCGGATGGCGGCGGGTGGCCGCGGATGCTCACGGGCCACCATCCCGCCCTCACCTGCTGCTGCGCCGGCCATGGCTGAAAGAGCGGGCACCTCCTGATGACGTCACAGAGATGCGGGGGAGGCGGGATCCGCGCGTGCAGAGCATGGGTGGGCGTGGCCAAGGAGGGGGGAGTGGTCAGCGGCGGTGGGTGTGGTCGCAGATATGGTGACAAACATGACATCACAATGAAGGCGGGGCGATGGGGCGGGGTCTCAGGGTGACGGGCGTGGCCATTCGTGTTTACCGATCGAGGGCGTGGTTTCAGGGCAAGCGTGGCTTGAGGTGCCGAGCGTTTGCGCAGGCGCACTGGGCTCGTCTCCCTCCGGCGGCGGGACGATGACGTCACGGGAAGGCGCCGCCCAATATGGCGGCGGGGCCGAGCCGCGGGCTCTGAGGCGGCGCCGGGACCGGGAGCGGGATCGGGGCCGGGATCGGGAGGCGGGGCTGGAGCGGGAACCGGGCGGGCCATGGCCGCCGCCGCCGCGCGCTGAGGCCCCGCTGCTCACCCGAGCCGGGATGCCCCGGGGGGGGCCCGGGCCGCCGCCGGAGCCATGGAGGAGGAGGGCAAGAAGGGCAAGAAGGTGAGAGCGGGGGTTGGGGGCAGAGCGGCAGCCGCGGGTCGCGCTGTGCCCGCCGACGGCGGCTCAGCCCGGGCGGGGGTCGCCGCCTCCCCCGGGCCGGAGCCCTCCCGGCGGTCCCGATCCCCTCCCGGGGCTGTTCCACAGCCGCTTCCCGGGAGTTACCGGCTTCCACTTCGCGGGAGAGTCTGCCCGCATCGCAGAGCCCTCACCCCAAAACCTTCCGCTGTGAATGAGGGCTTTGAGAAGGTTATTGATTAATGGGGTTATTAATTATGCAGCGATTCATTTATGGGTTTGCTAATTTATTTAAATTATTACTGATGTGAATTAATCTGATTCATGTATCTGTATTATGTCTCCGGGGCTCAGCAGCTCCAGCCGTGCCCTGATTTCCCTCCTTTCAGCCCATTTCTGTGTCCTCTGGGAGAGCCTCATCCAGAGCTGCTCCGCACACCTGGAGCAGGAGGATGGATTTGATCCCATCGTTTTGGGGAGAAATTGGAGATTTTGGGAGTCCCGGGCCTCGCAGGGAGCCCAGGCAGTAGCAGCAGGTTCTGCTGAAGCTGTGCCTGGTGCTGAGCAAAACATTTCTAGAACGACTAAAACTGAGGGGGATTTTTTTGGGAACTGCCCTCCAGGCTTCCCAGACGGTCAAATTTGGGAATTAAAGGCCCATAATGCCATGAGGTGACCCCGGGAGATGCTGCAGGAGCAATATGTCACCTAGAGACAGGATGATCTTGCTTTTGGGAAGGAATCAGCTCCCAAGGCTCCAGGGAGTTGTGTCTCACCTGGTCCCTGGGGCATCCCACTTTATTTCCTGGGAGTGGGAAGAGTCTGGATCATTCCCTCCTCCCTTCCCCAGGGACACGTTGGGCTGGTCCCTGTAGCCCTCTTATCCCACCTGGATAGTCCCACTTGTCTGCCCTCTGGTCCCTAAACCCTCCTCCTGGCCCTTTCCCAGGGCTGATCCCACATTTTCCAGTCCCTCCTGTGCTGGTGACTCCCACCGTGGCCACTCCTGGCCTGATCCCGATGGATCAGGAGCTCCCTGAGTCCTTCTGGAGCAGGGCTGAGCTGGAGCCCTGTGGCCTCTCCTGAGCTGATCCATGGCTCCATCCTGGAGCAGGTTTTCCATCGTTTTGGTGGTTAATTAACCCTTGGAGCTGCTGCCTGTGGATCACCATTAAACCTGGATAATTTGGCTACAGCGCTGGGAAGATCCATCTTTGTTTTGCTCCGATGTTCCAGCTGCAGGGAAAACTCTTCTTCCTGCTTTTCCCACTCCATGGATCATTCCTGAAATGAAGGAATGGAGTTCCCCCAGTGCTGATCCAAAGGGAGCTCAGGACAAGTTTGGTTGGGATAAGGAGGAAAATCCCAGCCGGGCTTCGGGGCCGAGTCCAGCTTTGGATAAAATCTGAACTGGTTTAAACTGGAGCCCTGGAATTCCTTCCAGGAGCTCACGTTCTCTGGATCTCGTCCCAGTGGGAATGTGGAGCTGTCCTGTGATAAAATCCCATTTCCCACAAGTTTTGTGGGGCAGGATGGATCCACCCGGAATTCCGTCCGTGCCGTGGGAACCTGCCCAGGGCTGGCAGCAGTTGGTGTCACACCTGCAGCCTCAGGTGAGGATGGATGCTCCCAGCGTGCTTACTCCCAGGAAGAAGTGTGGGTGGAGGTGAATTTTCTGGGAATGATTTCCCTGCTGGTCTGACTCCACAATCCGTGCCATGGCTGCCAGTGATCCAGAGCTTGCACAGTTTCCCTGAGGGAATCTTCTGTGTAATCAGCTGTTAGCATGAGTTTCCCAACTTTTCCGGCTCAGAGGTGCCCTGGGTAGCTGAGGTTGGTGCTGTTTGCCTCTTCCAGCAGCTGCTTCAGCATTTCCCTCCTAAAACATGGAGTTGCTGAGCTTGGAGTTGCATCTTTGGGGGAAATTCTTCTTGCAATTCCTTTGTGATCTGGATTATCCAGCCCTGTGCCAATCCCCAGCACGGGCAGCAGGAAATGGGGGATTCTGCTCCTGTGCCCCTCAGGTGATTCCCCACCTGCAGAGCTGCCCCAGCCCTGGGTCCAACAGCAGCAGGACCTGGAGCTGCTGGAGAGATCCAGAGGAGGCCCCGGAGCTGCTCCAGGGCTGGAGCCCCTCTGCTCTTTGGGATAAAGTGGATTTTGGAGGGTCTGTGCTGTGGGATGTGCTGGTGTTTGCTGGGAGATTGGGAATTGGAGTGGTGAGGGAACTTCCACTGTCCCAGGGCGCTCCAAGCCCCGTCCAGCCTGGCCTTGGACACTTCAGGGATCCAGGGGCAGCCACAGGTGCTCTGGGCAGGAAGAAGCGTTACAGCCCATGGACTCAGAAAAGCCTCTGGGAGCAGCACCTGGGATCCAGCTGGGTGTTGGAACAAAACAACTCCGAGCTTGGAAGAGAAACCAGGGCATGGGGATATTTCCCTCCTGGGTGTAGTAATGGCAGAGGATGAAGGATGTGGGGTGTTCCGGGGATCCAGGGGTGCAGGAGGCGGGGTGGAGCAGGGGATGGGCCCGTGCTCCGCCGTGGTTCCCTCCCTAGCTCAGTCTGTCACGTGGGACAGAGGAAACGGTGCCCGTGGCACTTCCTGGCCCCGAGTGCCGCGATTCCGGCACCCCCAAAAGGAGGAGAGCATTCCCTGCTGCCCCCCAGCCCCTGCTGCCCCCACAGCACGGCTCAGGCCTGCTCTCCTGCTGGGAACTCCATGGAGGACGAGGTGGGTGCTGGGCTTTGGGCTGCCCCAGAAGCAGAAGCTGTTCCAGGCTGCGTCACAGCCGGAGGTGCCTCCACCTCGGCTTTGGGGTCCCCAGTTCCTCCCCAGGACAGCCAGGGGAGCACAGAGTCATCCCAGCACGGAATCATCCCATCCCATCCCAGCATCCCTGGGGGAGAAGGGGTTCCTCTGGATTGGGGTGGATCTGGATCCTGCCTGCTGAAGGGGGAAGTGTCTGGGTTCGACCTCGAGCCCAGTGGCACATTCCTGCATTGCTCTGCTTTGGATTCCTGAAAGATTCCTGTGGAACTGCATCCTTAGGCACTGGCCAGCAAGATTTCGGGTGGAACAGCACAAAGTTGGAGAGTCCCCAAATCTCTGTTCTTGGTAAACAGACCTGTTGGGTCCAGGATTTCCTTCTCTCCAGAGTCCCAGCCCCTTGGCAGGATTATGGAGTATCTTGATTGAGGATCATGGGGTTCTTCTCCTGGATGCTTCCCAAAAATCCACTCTGCTGCTCCTGAGGCAGGGCTGTGGAACTGTTTTGTCTCCTCTCTGTCCTGTAAGATCCCTTTATTTTTGTCTCTGTGATCCCAGGGATGTTTTTCCAGGCCAGGCTGTCCCTGATGTCCTTGTGTTTCCTTGTGAGCTGGTAATTCCTGTTGTCCCAGGAGCTTTTCCTTGGTTTATATTTCATTAATTCACAATTGGAAGCATGTTCTCTGCCCCTTCAGATCCCACATTCCTTTCCCTTGCCCATGAGGATCAGGAAAGCCAGGATGTGGTTGTCCTGAGGGGTGGGAAGCAGAGGCCACCAGGGATTGGGACATCGGAGTCACAAGTCAGAGGAGTTCCTGGATCCAGCCATGGATCTATCTGCTCCAAACATCCACTTCCCCTGCTCAACCTGGAATTGGAGCAGTTTGGGGATGTTCCCAGTCATTTATCTGGCGTGGAGCTTGGTGAGATCCATGTGGCGTTCCCGTTCCGATGCCGAAGGACAGCTGGGAGCCTGTGTTGGCTCCAGTGGTTTTCCAAACCTGGTGCTTCAGGGTCTGGAATTTCCCATTTTTCCCAGGGAAATCCACTTTCTGGGTCATTTCCTCATTGTTTGGGGTCTCCTTGGAACATTCCTGCACGTTTCTTTGGCGTTCCGTGTTGAGTTGCCCCAGCAGATCCTCAGGGAGGTCCAAAACCATGGAGAATCCCTCAGGATCAGCTGTTCACCTGGAATATATTGTTGTATGTAAGAGTTGTATTTCTCTTACCTGGAAGGCTGAACATGGTGACTTTGGGGGGAAACCACTCTATTTTGGTAGTAGGAACATTCAGCACTTGTGTTGTGTCCCAGGAAAAGGGTTTTCTCTGGAAAGCCGTGGATTTACAGCTCCAAACCTGGCGTTGTCCACGGGGCAAACCAGCAGGATGGGATTGAGGGTCGCGGGGCAGGAGGGGCTGCCGGAGCCCCGGGTGCCAAACCCCCTTCTCACCCCCGTCCCGGTGCTCCCGTTGCTCTCCCCAGCCTGGAATTGTGTCCCCGTTCAAGCGAGTGTTCCTGAAGGGGGAGAAGGGCCGGGACAAGAAGGCTCAGGAGAAGGTGACGGAGCGGCGGCCGCTGCACACGGTGCTGGTGGCGCTTCCCGACCGCGTGGAGCCCGACCTGCTGCTCCACGACTACATCGAGAAGGAAGTCAAGGTACCCACCAGGGCCCTGCTCTTTGGGAACCCCTTCCTAATATCCCAGCTGGCAGTGGCAACCCGTTCCCCCTTGTCCAGAATTCCTCTCCAACTTGCCTGAAGCCCCTTAGGCACTGGAAGGGGCTGTGAGGTTTCTGTGGAGCTTCTTTTTTCCGGGTGAACATTCCCACCTCTCACCCACCTCCAGTTTTCCTTGGAGCGCCTCCGTGACTCGTCCTGCCGTGTCCAGGGTCGTGTCCGTGCTGTGGTGACGCTTTGGCTCTTCTCTCCCAGTATTTAGGGCAGCTCACTTCCATCCCGGGGTACCTGAACCCCTCCAGCCGCACGGAGATCCTGCACTTGATCGACAACGCCAAGGTGAGCGCTCAGCTGCGGAAATCCACAGAGCTTCCTCCGGCCTGGGGCCTCGGCCAGCTGCTGCTCTCCATCCTGCTGTTCCCTGGGTGGGAGGGAGAGCTCTTCCCAAAGGGGAAACACCCCTGGGAGGGCACTGAGGGACTGCAGTGGATTTCCCAGAGAAGCTGTGGCCCCATCCCGGGCATTGTTCCAGGCCAGGTTGGATGGGGAGCAGCCTGGGGTAGCAGAGGGTGTCCCTGCCCACGGCAGGGAGCTGGATCATCCTTAAGCTCCTTCCAGCCCTGCCATTCCATGACTAAATCCGTGTGAACCCCGGTGTTGCAGAGAGCCCACCAGCTGCCGGGGCAGCTGACCCCGGAGCACGACGCCGTCATCAGCCTGTCTGCCTACAACATCAAACTGGTGTGGAGGGACGGGGAGGACCTGATCCTCCGGGTGCCCATCCATGACATCGCCTCCGTGTCCTACATCCGGGATGACTCCGCACACCTGGTCGTGCTCAAGACAGGTGAGTCGTGGCCAGGAGTTGGGCTTGTCCCTCAGGGGCCGGGCAGGATCGGGCATGGAGCCACCTGGGACAGTGGGAGATGTCCCTGCCCGTGGCAGGGGGTGGGGCTGGGTGGTCTTCAAGGCCTCTCCAACCCAAAGCATTCCATGAGGCTTCCATGATACCTCCTTACCTGTCCTGTGCAGCTCTGTGCTTGTCACACTTACGTGGTTTGGGAACAGAGGGCTGGGGAGGGCTGAGCCAGGGATTTATCTGATTACAAACCCCATGAATAAGCTGTGGAATAAAGGAATAAGTTCCTCAGGGGATGGAAATCTGGTGATGGAATTCTGAACTGTGAAAACAGCCGGACAACTGTTAAAACCAGCTCCAAACTGGAGGCTTTTCATCCCATTCTCCTGCTTCAGGGCTCTTCCTCACCTGCAGGACTCCTTCCCGTGGCCTCCCTGCCCTGCCTGTCCCTCACCTCTCCTCTCCCCTCAGCTCAGGATCCCAGGATCTCGCCGAACCAGAGCCTGTGTGCCGAGGGCTCCAAGGCACTGACGTCGGGCTCGCTGTCGGAGAGCGCGGGGGGGCCCCTGGAGTGCTGCTGCCTGGTGGTCCTGGCCACGGAGAACAAGGTATGGCCAGCTCCATGGAAACCCTGGGAACGCCTCGGCCTCACTGGGATTGCTGGGAGGGTTCTGGCTCTTGGGTCGTGGTGATGGTGCAGCCACAGACTCCACAGTGGCCCAATCCTGTGGTGTGTCTGGATCCTTCCCTGCTCTCACACCTCGTGGGACACCAACTTAGGGATGCCAGGTGTGGTTGGGCATTGCTGGAGCACCTGGAGAAGGAATCCTGCTCCCTGTCCCAACCATGGGACACAAGAGGGTCTCCAGGAAGTGTTTCCCTTGGTCCCCGTCGCCCAGAGCCTTCTGCAGCAGCACAGAATCCACGAGGACAATCCCACAATGGGGTTTTGCTGATCAGGGCGTTTTCCCTGTGCTGACCTGGGAATTTGCTTCATCCAGTGTCTGGATCCAGGGATTCCAGTCTCTGCCTCTCTGATCCCCACTGAGGGTGGAGTTTCAGTCCCCTCATTCCCAGCTCTGACATTCCCTGGGGCACCTGCACCCCTCTGGGATGAGCCCAAATCCCAGGCAGCTGCCTGGGGGAGCCTCAGCACAGAATGTGGGGGGCTGCTGGGTTGAAGCTGGAGCACCCCAGCTCCCAGGATGGAAGAGGGCAGGGATGCTGGGAGGGCGACGGCCCCGGGCTCCGCGCGTTCCCTGTCCTTGTGGGGCACGGACGCCCATCCCTCATCCAAAGGGAGAGGGGGACCTCCCTCCCTGGGCTGTGCCACAGCTCCCCGCTCGTTCCCAGGTGGGTGCCGAGGAGCTGTGCTCCCTGCTCAGCCAAGTCTTCCAGATCGTTTACACCGAGTCCACCATCGACTTCCTGGACCGCGCCATCTTCGACGGCGCCTCGACGCCGACGCGGCACCTGTCCCTGCACAGCGGTGCGTGTGTGCTGCCAGGGCTGCCCCCCTCGGGGGACACACAGCCACGAGTGCCTGGCCTTGGACAGCCCCAGAAACCCCCAGCCCACCCCTGACCGTGTCCCCAGGGACGGGGCCTGCACCCCTCCCCGGGCATCCTGTTCCAACGCCTGCCCGCCCTTTCCGTGAAGGAATCTTGGAGATCCAACCTAAAGCTCCCCTGGCACAGCCCTTTCCTCTCACCTGCTCGCTCATTCCTGGCCTCTTCCCTTCCAGCCAAGTCAGGAATCACTTTGTGTCTCTCCTGGCTGGGGAAGAGCCCGAGTTTGTGCCTCTCACATTCCATCTCCCGAATGTTTCCCCTCCAGATGACTCTTCCACCAAAGTGGACGTGAAGGAGCCCTTCGAGGCGGATGCCAGCACTTTGTGAGTGATGCGTGGCCCCTGGAGGGGGGATTAACCCGGATCTGCTGCCCTGGGCACATCGGGGAGCTCAGCTGGGCCTCAGGGGTTGGCAGGGATCCTGCCAGGCCTGCATTGTTCTGCCCTCAGCATTCCAGGGAGTCACATCCACTTGCTGTCCCCGTGTCAGCACAGTGCAGGGTCACCAGCTGCAGCTGGGGGAAAGGTTTTCCCCAAGAACTTGTTATTTGGGAAACTCTTCCCTCCTGGCTCACTGCAAACATGGGCAGTGTTTGTGGGATGAAATCCTGACACAGAAAGGGTTGGTTAATGTGGAGGGGTGCTCTTGGAACAGCCGACGTAGCAGGATACCCTAGGAATGATTAACATGGAGGAGTTAGCAACCTTACTGAAAATTGCACATTTAAGCCCCAAGAACAGAGTGTGGGGATTTTTCCCTCTGTTGTCCCCAGTGAGGAAGCAGCCAGAGGGATAATGTCCCACACAGAGCTTCATTGTCACCGTCACCAAAGCAGCGTTCGGTTCCCTGGGGCTCTTGGGGTGCCCTCCGGAGCTGGGGCCTTCCGGAATGCTGGGATACCTGTGCTGGGAGGCACCCCAGGGGTCAGAGCCCAGCTCCTGGGCCTGCAGAAGCCACCGCAGAGCCGCAGCAGCAGCTGCCCTGGCGCAGGGAGGGCGCAGGCTGAGCCCTGCCGCTGCAGTTCCTTTGCAGACACGCTGGAGGCGGGGGACACGTCCCCGTGCTCCCCACACGTGACCACGGCCAGCGAGAGCGAGCTCAGCACCACGGCCACCGAGCTGCTGCAGGACTACATGATGACGGTGGGCTGGGCTCAGCCCTGGGCCCAGGGTGGGGCAGCTCCTCCTCGTCCTTCCCAGCCCCACGGGGCTCGGGGGGCCTGCGGTGGGGTGCTTTGGGTGGGAAGGGGCTGCAAGGGTGATCCAATCCCACCTTCCACTGTCTCAGCTTGCTCCAAACCTCATCCAGCCTAGCCTGGGGCACTTCATGGATCCAGGGGCAGCCACAGCTTCTCTGGGAAATCCATTCCAGCCCCTCGCTACCCTCCCAGCTAAGAATTTATTCCCAGTATCCCATCTAAATTGCCACTTTTCCATTGGGAAGCCGTTCCCTGTGTCCTGTCCCTCCAGGCCTTGTCCCCAGTCCCTCTCCAGCTCTCCTGGAGCCCCTTCAGGCCCTGCCAGGGGCTCTGAGCTCTCCCTGGAGCCTTCTCCCCTCCAGGGGAACATTCCCAGCTCTCCCAGCCTGGCTGCAGAGCAGAGGGGCTCCAGCCCCGCAGCAGCTCCAGGGCCTGCTCTGGACTCTCTGCTTGTCCCACAGGAGCATCCCCCCCTTTTCCCATTCCCAGCATCCAAGTCCCCTCATGCCCTGAGACTCCACGAGTCACAGTCCTGGTGTCCCCAGAGCTGAGCCCTGCTGTCCCGTGGGGTTCCTGGCCCTGGCAGTGCCACCCCCAGGGGTCCCCATGCCCGGCGGGGCTGCCATAGGGCCGTGGTGTCCCCGCAGCTCCGCACCAAGCTGTCCTCGCAGGAGATCCAGCAGTTTGCCATGCTGCTGCACGAGTACCGCAACGGGGCCTCCATCCACGAGTTCTGCATCAACCTCAAGCAGCTCTACGGGGACAGCAGGAAATTCCTGCTCCTGGGTGAGTGCTGGGCTGGCTCTGGAGCCTGGAGCTCAGGGCTGCCACTGAGGGCTGGGGGCACAGGGAGGCCTTGGGGTGCCACCACCACAGGAGAACTCGCCAATCCAGCTCTCCTTCCTGAGGGCAGCTGGTCCATCCAGCCCCGCTCATCCCACAGCTCTCCTCAGAGCTGTTCCCTGCTCCCCCCTGGCTGTGAGGCACCTGGGAACTTCCTCCAGATCCAGGTGACCTAATCCAGACCTGGAACCTCCTCCAGACACGAGACTCTCTCCCACACCTAGAAACCTCCTGCAGAGCCAGGGAATTTAATTCCAGCCTGGAAGTCTCCAGGCTGGGAAAACTCCTCCAGGCCAGGGACACGTAAACAACCCGGCCTCTAATATCCTAGGAAAACAGGTCAGGGACACAAAATCCTCCCAGCACAGGAACAGTGCTGACTGCACCTGGGGCCTCTGGTACACAAGGAAAAGGAGTCAGGAATTTAAAATCCCCACAGGACAGGAGCAGTGTGTGTCACGTGGGCCCCTGGGGACACCGAGGGGACAGGACAGATGTCCCTGATGGGACAAATTACCGGGATAAGCTCAGTAAAGCTGAGCAAGGTGCCAGGTGAGGAATTATATCATTCGGAGCTGGGAAAATCCCACTCGAGGCAGATGTTGCCCTCAGTGAGCGGTGGCTGCAGGTGTCAGGTGTGAGTGGACAGGGGACCCTGGAGCTCCCTCCCAGAGGGACCCCCCTGGAAGGCTCTGGAATGCCCCCCGGGTGAGGGATCCCGGCACTCACCGCGTCCCGCCGTGTCCCGGCTGCAGGCCTGCGTCCCTTCATCCCCGAGAAGGACAGCCAGCACTTCGAGAACTTCCTGGAGACCATCGGGGTGAAGGACGGGCGCGGCATCATCACCGACAGCTTCGGGCGCTACCGGCGCTCGCTGGGCCCCGCCTCCGCCTCCAACGGCACGGCCGCCGGCAGCTCGGACGAGCAGTCCGTGCCCTCGGAGGAGGACGAGTGGGACCGCATGATCTCGCACATCAGCAGCGACATCGAGGCCCTGGGCTGCAGCCTGGACCGCGACTCGTCCTGAGCGCGCGGCCCTCGGGGCTGCCCCGGGACACCGAGTCACCCCGCGGGGACACGTGGGGCTGCCCCCCGCGGGGACAGGGAACGTGGAGCCGGTCCCACGGTGATGCTGGGACACGGAGCTGGCCCTGGAGGCACCCCAGAACAGGGAGCTGCCCTCGGGGGGGGTCCCAGGACACGGCTGCCCCCGGAGGGAACCTGGAGCTGCCCTCGGGGGCGTGGAACAGGGAGCTGCCCCAGGGGGACTCTGCAGCTGCCCTTGGAGGGGCCCAAGAACACCCACCTGTGCCCTCGTGGAGATCCTGGAACACGGAGCTGCCCTTGGAGGGGCCCAAGAACACCCACCTGTGCCCTCGTGGAGATCCTGGAACACGGAGCTGCCCTTGGAGGGATCCCAGACCCCTCGTGTGGGAGCTGGGGGCTCCAGCAGAATGTCTGCACTGCCCCAGCAACAGCTCCAGGGGCTCCAGCTGGGACTTGGGGGGCAGATCTCCTTCCAGAGGGACAGATCTGCTCCTGAGCATCCCCGTGTGCTCCTGAGGGATGTCCGGAGTGTTGGGGCTGGATCTGCTCCCCCCCAGTTTACAGTTTGCACAGCGGGTCCCCCAGAACTGCCCCCCACAATGAAGTTTTGCCACAATGTGAATTTCTTCACCCTCTCATCCATGGTACTGGAACATTCCTGAACATTCCAGCTCCCCCACTCTGGGATTCCCCACAGTCGCTGCCCCCTCCTCACCCACCCCGGGGGTCCTGCTGGGGGCAGGAGCTTGGCAGGACCCCCAGAGCTGAGCCAGAACTCTCCCCTTCACTGCATGCCCTGGGGAGCTCCCACCCCGAGTGGGGTCCCCAGGTGGGCCTGGGTGGTCCCCAGTCACCCCACAGCCACACCCGGGGGGGCTCGGGCTCCTCCCCCCTCTGGAGCCCGTCGCTGACTCAGCACTTTGGGATCCAGCACATTCCAGAGGCCTCAGCCCCAAATCCCCCAGCCCCAGGAGCCCTGTGCCCCCAGCAGTGCCCGGGTCACCCCGGCCCACACTGGGTGTCCCCCACTGCCCCCATCTCCCCTTACCCTTACTGCTGCCCCCCCTTTTCCCAGGGGTCTCCCAGCCCCTCCCCCTCTGGAATTCAGGTGTCCTGGGAGCTGAGGCACCCCTGGGGACTCACCTGGGGGGCACAGGGGAAGGTGTCCCCTCCCACAGCCTTTCCCATTCCAGCACCAAGGAAATGGAGAGCAGGGGAGGGTCCCTGGATTTGGGGACCAAGAGTTCCCTCCCTTCCCAGCCCTTGGAGCTCGGGGGCTTCATTCCCCCCCAGGTCTGTGCCACGCCCCAAACCGGGAGGGGAGGGGGTATCCCTGATCCCCGGTGATGCTGGGAGCACCCCGGGGTGCTGCCACTCCCCCAAAACCCGTCCTTCCACCCCGCCATCCCAGGTACACTGCCCCCATCCCACTGCTGGAAAAGGGGCTCCCCAACCCCCCAAAGCAGGCCTGGGAGGCGAGGTGCGATCCAAGGGGTGCAGGAGGCCTTTATTGAGCAGTCCAGGGGGCCGGGAGGAGCATGGGGGGCAGGAGGAAGGACTTGGGGGGCTCTGTGCATCTCTACAGGGGGCCAGGACGCCCCCGGCTGCTACATGGTCAGTTCCTGCAGGAGAGAGCAGAGAGTGGGGAGTTCCAGGGTCACCCCGATTCCTGCTGGGAAAAGGGGGGGTGGGTGGGGGTCCCAGCCCCAACTCCCGCTGCGATAAAGGGGAGGGGTCCCAGCCCCCCGCTCACCATGATGGCGTTGACGATGTCGTTGTTGTTGTGCCGCAGGGCCCGCACGGCCTTGGGCCGTGACACGTTGGCCTGGGCCATCACCAGCTCGATGTCCCGCACCTCCAGCCCTGTCTCGTCCACCTGGGGGGGCACAGCGCCGTGAAACCCCCCCGTGGCGCACACCCAGCCCCGCAGATCCCCCTGCAGATCCCCCCGCAGCCCCTCCCAGGCCGCAAAGCCCAGCCTCAGCCATCCCCAGCCAGCACCCTGCCCCTCCAGCCCAGGGGGTCACGGCACTGCCACCCCCCCGGCACTCACCTCCTCCTCCTCCTCGCTCTCCTCCTTGATGGCCAGGGCCGGGGCGGCGTCGGTCACCAGCGCCGAGTGCTCCAGGGGCACCTTGAACTTCTCGGCCGCTGCCTTGTGCACTTGCTGGGACAGGTCCTCGATCTGGGACAAACACGGGGTCACCACGGCCACCCCCGAGCCGGGAGCTGCCCCCCGGAGCCCCCCGAGCCCCCCGAGCCCACCTTGGCCTCCCCGAAGACGATGTAGATGTCGGACGCGGGGCTCTTGAAGACGTCGGGTTTGGAGATGACGAACAGGATGTTCTTGGATTTGCGGATGGTGATGCGGGTGACGCCGTGGATCTGCCGCAGCCCCAGCTTGGACATGGCCTGGGGGGGCACAGAGTGAGCCCGGGGCGGACACGGCCCCCCCGGAACACCCCGAATCCCCGGGACAGCGGAGAGGGGGGACGTTGTCCCACAGCACGGCCGGGATGGCCCCCCCAGCCCACGGTGGGGACCCCCCAGTCCCATCCCAGTGTGGCCCCGAGACCCCCCAGAGTGAGGACCTGCCCCTCCAACATCCCAGGACTGACCCCCCCCCTCCCCAAGCCCTGGGAGGGGACAGAGACCCCACCCCTAAGGGGGACCCCTCCCCACCTTGCGGGCCTTCTTCTCGCTGCGGCTCTGCTTGGCTTTGCTGAGCGGTTCCTCTCCGGGGCCGAGGCCGAGGGGCACCTGCCGACAGGGGGGGTCAGCAGGGCCCCCGCAGCCCAGGGGTCCCCGCCGCCCCCGACCCCCCAAAAGCCCACCTGGGGCTGGGCAGGGGGCAGCTCTGAGCCCTCGGGCTCCTCCAGCTCCGGGATGGACTCGTCGTTGCTCTCGGACTCGTTCCCGGACCCTGCACAAAGGGGGGGGTGAGAGGGGCCCCCCGGACCCCCCAAAGGCGGGGGCACCCCAGGGGACCCCCCCTCACCTCGGTGGTTGGGCTGGCAGCGCTGGGGGGCCGGGGGGGGCTGGGGGGCCTCAGCCTCGCTGGACGAGCTCGACTCCGACTGCAGAGACCCCCGGGGGGGGGCGCGGCCCCCCCCAGCCCCTGGGGCCCCC
>WAAE01004606.1:0-23394 GCA_013400495.1 Nicator chloris
GACAGGGAGTAATGGTTTTAAATGTAGAGTATCAATCCACATTACATATAAGGAGGAAGTTTTTTTACTATGGGGGTGGTAAAACACCAGCACAGGTTGCCCAGAGCCTAGCACATGCTCCACCCCCGGAAACATTTGAGGTGAGAGTGGGTATGGTTCTGAGCAATCTGATACAGTTGAAGATGTCCCTGCTTATTGCAGGGGACTTGGACTACAAGACCTTTTAAAAGTCACTACCAATCCAAACAACACCATGATTCTGTGATCTTTCTTTTTAATGCAACAGGCCTTCACACAAACAGACTAAAATGCTCCTGTTCTGACCTACTTGGTCATAACACTGTCACCTTTGTCTTCATAATTCTACTAGTTTTGTTCTTTTCTGTTGCATATTTTGTTAATACAGCTGCTTTTAAAGTCCTGCACAACCAGGCAACACCAGCGTAAGAGGCCACAAGCAGACTGCAACACTGAAGGTATTTTTTTTAAAAATTCCCCATTATATAAATCATGTTGCAGTGCTGAATTCCTACTCCATCAGAAGACCTCTGTATTTGGTGTGGAAATGTAAGTCAGTCAGCAGGTCTGTTGAAAAAAAAAAAAAAGAATTACAGACAGGCTTTATATACACATCAAAAACACATCCCTACCCTTCTCTGTAAGTGTCCTGCTGAATTATTACATTGCTCTATGCCAAAGTTATGAACTTTAACACACTCATGGCTACAAAGTAAAGACAAAGAATGCAATACACTAGAAATCTTGATGTTTCTATGTAATTTTTTCTTTTAAATTCAGTCTCATTTTGACATTATTTAGTATCATTATTTGTGTATTGTGCATGAGCCTTCACATTCTGTTTACAAAACTGAACTGTGCATGACAGGTGGGGCTCCTAAGTACAAAGGATTACCAATCTATTCATTAGCTTGTTATTTCAGCTAATTAATATAAAGAATATTTAAAAGGAAGTGATTCATCAAGAAGTTACTGCCTTCCTATCATGCTGTCTACAAGACAGAAGCACAAAACAGACTTCAAGATACATCACTGATGCAAGTAGCAATTATATGTTCTGCAATCTGCAACCAGAGTTCCAAAGGGCACAGGTACAAATGCTGCACACAAAGAACTGCAGCACCACAGTAAGAACATCATCATGTCTTTATACATTCACACATTTCACATTTCCTTTTAAAATCAGAGGTCCTACATAAAAAAAAAAATCACGATTTTCTCCCCCCTTTTTCAATTCTTTCCCTCTAAAGTATATTTTAGCTCTGCAGTCTACAGTTTTAAGTTGTTCAACTGTAATATTTTTGGATGCCAAATTCAATCACAGCTGAAGTACACACAGCACTTCTCCCTTTACTGGACACATAGCGGACAACAGTCCTGTTCCTATTTATATCTGCTAAGACTACCCAAATTTATGCAGACTATAACCCAAAAAACACTAGCAAAGATTATTAAAGTCAGCATTGTCAAGACTCCAACATCAGTTGGGAGATAAATCCAGCATAAAGGGAAAGGGCCTGAGGATGTGCTCATGCAGCATTGTGAACATGTAACATGTGAACTAGACTGACACTTCACCTCCAGAAATCCAACACAACACTGAGTAAAACACAAATCTGCACTGCCTCTAAAGGCCTCCCAACTTGTCCAAATTCAGCTTTCATATTTACTCTCTTGCCTCCCAAAGGATACTACCAACATGTAAATAGTATCCAATCAGGCCCTTTAAACCTGCTACAGACAGACACGAGGAGCCCCCCACTCCAGTACAGCAGACTTGCAAACTTTGACAGCAGCAGATGTTGCTATCAGCTGCAGAGCTTCCCTTTCCTGTTCCCTGTCCTAAGCACTGCTCTTCCCTGCAACGGGACAGCACTAGCAGAGATCTTCTCCCTGGTCCATTTCAGCTAACAGAATCTCTAGATAACGAGACAAAAAAGGACAAGATGCAAGTATGTGTATGTTCTCCCAAAGTGCCTTGCAGAGGCTGCTCCTTCAGGACCTGAATAAGCTCTCTCAACTCATAGCTATGAATTAAATTTCAAGAATCTGAAACAGCATACATGGAAGATGCAAACTATCCCTTGAACTTTCATTCAGCATTCTTTGCAAGTTACACTGGTATTTTTGACTTTGAGCATACTTGGTAGATGGAGTTTTCTCATTAAACAGGACCTCTCTGCTACAGAGGCATCCTGGCCATAGTCATCCCAAAAGATTTAACAGTTTCCCTTGTTTGTTCACCTGGGACACACTGCTGTCTCAAGACAAGGATTTAGCAAAGCATTACAACACAGCAGTTAAGAGATGCCTCAGAGGTGAGGCTTCCCATATTTGGGAATTCTTGGGATTCTTGCACTTTGCAGCAAAAGGAAGAAGAATTAGTCATTCACTGTACAGGAAAAAACCTATCAAGTTAGTATTAAAAAATAATTCATTTTATCTCCTTGGATGTTTAAAGTGCTCTTCATATTCATCTTGATCTTTCATATGGAGACTTGGAGGCTACAGCACACACAAATTAAAAGCTTCTAAAGCTGTACACACAGAAATGAAAAAATTATTTACATGTTTGCTTACAATGAAAGCAAAGTAAATTGAATACATCCCATCTCAATGTTACAAATTGAATACATGACTGAAGATATTTGTGGTATTTCACAATTAAGTCCCCATAACCAGTCATAGTTAGCACATCTATTATGACCTGAAAAGGGAAGTTTAAAGGAACTTAAAATTGGAACTAAATGGTTCCAGTTTTCTACAATCACATGACATAACATCTGTTTTGATAAAAAGTTGAAGATGCCAGACTGCTCTAAATCTATAATACCAGGGTTTGGGCAAACTCTTAAGGAGAGAGAAAGCTTCAATGCATATAAAGAATGACACAGACACAGGGAAGTACTGAAGCTTTTAAGACTGTAAATCTGTATATCAGGCATGATAAATTCTAAGAGTAGATACAGTGTGATATAAGATGTCCATGCATCTTCCTCAAAGTTGCCAAAGTAATCACTGTTTCCTCTGTTTCTAGCCAAGCTACAACATGATGAAGGAGGCTTCTCTACCTTGGTCTACACTACCCTTCTAATTTCACCACACAGGGGAAGTTACCAGAATTAAAATAAGTGCGAGAATCTTAATAAAGCAGTGGAGAAATATTTTTCTGGACTAAGAACTGCTATGGAAAGTTCCAGCTCTGAAGCACTATCTAGCTGCAGTTTTTAGAGGCCCAAGAAAAGCACAGAAAGAAACAATACAGACCTGGGCCATTTTCACCCATCCTCATGCTGAGACACAGCAGTGGAACACAGCACAGAGGCCTGCCTCACTTGACAGAATTCTGAATTTCCTGTGGTTTTAATGCAGATACCTACTTCAAGTGTTCTGAGTATTTTCAGAGTTGATTGGACTCAGATTTTCAGAAACAGCTAATTACTCGAAACAGATGATAGTCTGATTGTTGCAAATTTAGTCTCATTAGGCCCTGTCTCCACCACACAGAGTTGTCTCTTCACACTGTGTCTTTATCCAAAAGAGCTTGAATGTAGCCAAAGACTGTCAAAGTGTTACAGAGAGTTAGTCCAAATAGGATGGTTAGACTGATTCCAGAATGTAGTTATTCATTTCCGTAACATCTTCCTACTCCTAGCTCCAGAACTCGATGTATAAATAGTACCTGAATTTGAATACTTGGCTGCTCCTATCCCAAACTAAAGCTTGAAATATGGGGTTCACCTCCTACGGATTTTCTGTAAGGACTGATTGCAGCAGAAGAAAAGGATGAACAAAAATAGTATTTCACCCAACCACTCACACCATTTATGGTGCTCCCGCCTACAGGACTCACAGCATTCTGAAGACACAGCATGAGATCATTTGTGATCTGATACCAGCATCTATTTTGTGTCTCTGCTTATCAAAGTCACCATACAATAGCTGTTAATATTGCTTGTAGAGCAACATTTGATAGTTACCACCCTGAATTCCTCCTTCATAGATAATGACATATTATGCCAGGAATCTTCTGCAAAGCTGTGCAAAGTAACCCATTCCTGGCAGGTAATATACCACAATATAAAACAGGAGTCACCCCAGCAGCTTCCAAGCAGCACACATTCCAGATTTTCCAGTCATTTGCTTTTGTCTGTCAGATACTGCCACAAGGCAGGTCAAGTAGAACACAGTCAGGAGGTTCTGTCAGGTTGAGCTATGATGTCTTGCTATGGGGGAAAAATGATTCTTCCTTAGAGGGAGATGCAAGCCACTCCAAAGTGTACCACACAAGTTCACAGCTGATGGAAAGTGCATACCTGTAGTCTTATTACTCAAATGGATAATAGCTTTGTCTCTTTTAAAAACATGCATATTCCTTCTAGAGAGGAACTGCACTTAAAGACAAAAGAGCAAAGCAGTACTAGTAGCACAAACACTAATTTATACTGCAAAGGTGGTACAACTTTGGATCAACCAACTGACTTTGCAGTGAAACCCAGGAACACTCAAACAGCCCCTTTTCCACAGGTTAGCCAGAAAGCAGCTGTCCAGCTCAGAACAATGGCCAACACTCCCAGGTATATGGATTTCATACTACGTGTTGGAAGCCGGCCTTGCAAGAGATTTCTGGAAACCTAACACACACCAGCATCAACATAATTAGACTTGAGCCTCTGATGCACCCATGGGGCACGAAAGTCAACTCTGCTCTAGGATGTCCCAAGCTCTGCCCATGCCATGCTGGCAGGGCTGAGCAGTTCAGTAGATAACACTTTGCCCCATTGTATAATATTTTCATATCTCAATTCCTTACTCGTTAGTTATTAGTAATTATAAGAGTACTTCTGCCTCTCCAAATATGATGATTCAGTATCTGACTTCATTAATAAAATACCTTTTTACCAAGAAGTAAGAAAAACAAATTCAACATCACTTTAGAGCTTGAAGTGGGAGAAGGCAGCTTTGAGCTGCAAGAAAGTACAGGAAGCAGATTAGCCACATAAAGGCAGGAAAGAAGCAGAAGGCAAGACTTACTGAGGCTCTCATATTACAAAAGGTCTAGTTATTAACTGGTACACAGCACTACTCTAGTTTCTCGTTCCAACTGTGCCCACCATAGTTTAAAACAGTGAGCACACACAAGTTTCCCTGCACTCCAACAATTCTTCCACCCCTCCCAAACGAGAAGATGACTCATGGCTTATGTTTACTCTGTGTGTCCTAAACAACTAAGGCAGCAGTTCCTGCTCTCTGTTACATCCAGGTATGTCCAGCCTATGTCTCTCTATTTCATGGGTATCCCTTTCAGTTTATCCTAAAGCAACTGGGAATAATCTGACACCTACTCAGATGTGCACTATTAATGAAGATCACTGATTTTGAGAAAGAACTTGGAACTTCAATTCTAAGTTGCTCAAATCTTCAACAGCACACCAGGGCTTTTGGTGAATTATGTGCGAAGACCACCTTTGTCAAACACCAGAAAATTAGCTGGTCACCTGTTTCCCCATTTTTCAATATAAGTAGAACCCCCAAATTGTTACAGCCAAACTGGTACAACAGGTTTACAACAATGTGTATATAATGTGTGACTGAAGTTCATAGCCAGCATGCTCTGAACACTGACAACTCTCATGGATAACCAAAAAGGCCACCCTGTCCCTCCTTTAATTACGAAAGCCTAAGAACACAAAACGTGCCTATTGTAAAGATGATTTTGACCAGCAGCAATACTGAAGTGAAAGTGTGCTTTCATTTATACTCTTGCATAAACACCATTCAACTCAAGAGGCCTGTTGGACACTTTTCTCTTAAGCAGAGAAATTACAGAGAATTAAATATAACAGAAGGAGGTAAAACAGAGACCAAATAATGAGACCACAGGGAAAAAACCATCAGACAATCAGCATAAGGTCACTGAATTATTGACCCAACACATCTTTTAACAATGGAGTTGAAATTCAAGTTCCTTTTCCTGCACCTCTTTCAGAAAGTATGCAACAGCTAGTACAGGCACAGCAGCGGCATGCCATGGAATCATTCTTTAAACTGAAACAAGCAGAATTGTTACAATAGTAGCTCCCCCCACACATCTAACCTGTACCTGCTCAGCCTCAATGAACCTACGTGTGTGTTGTCAGCACAGACTTGCCTTACCACACAAACACTTGTGCCTACAGAATTGGCATTAAACTATTTTATATGCTGATCCCCGGGGATTACTGAAAATAACTAGGAAAGAGAAGTTTCTCTTCCAGGTACCAGGTCAGACCTGCTAGAGTAAGTCAGCATCGCACTGGAATGCTTGACGACTTAAGTTTTATTGACTTCTGAGGTCACAGCATTGATACAAGGGACAAAAGAAGGTAATAGTCCAACTGATCATTGCAGAAGGCACACCACAAAGAGTTTCCTCACTCGGTTTCATGGTTTGATGGCCACTGTTACAAGCGTGCATTTTCTAATAAAGGGCCTCGGTATTCGACAACAGTCCATGCCAAGAAAAATAACTTCCATGTCTATGTGTTTAGCTTAAATAACCAGTTCTGACGTTGCGACCTAAGGCTATGCAGGTTTACACTACCTGCCGTCCAAAGCAAATCCTAATTTACTGTGATCTAGATTATGCATGGGTGGAGCGGCGGACAAAAGCTGTCCATTACCATCCCTTATCACGCTGGAAGAGGAATGTGCTATCGACTACCACTCAACAAGGAGTTAAAGGATGTCAAAAGTCCACACATGATGAGTAAACTACTTGGCAGAGGAACCGCCGACAGCCGTACGCGCTCGGGACCCTTCGCCTACAACCCGGGGCGTGCCTGTACAACACGGTCCCCGGCGCTGGAACAGCGGCCCGGGGAAGGAAAACGCCAGGCCCGAGGCCGCCTCCATCAAGGAGCGGCCCCAAACCGCCGGACGCGCAGCGGCCCCGGGCGGGCCGGGCCTCGCCCTCCCTTCCCCACGGCCGCGGGGCGAGGCAGAGCCCGCTCGGCAGCGGCTGCGGGCCCGCGCTTACCTCCTCCGCCTCTTTCCCCAGAGGGATGCCCATGGCCCGGAGGCCCGTCTGGAGCTCGGCAATGTCCACCCTCCCGTCTTCGTTGAGGTCCAGTTTTCGGAAGAGGTTGGCGTACCGGGAGTCGCCATCCCTGTTCCCGTCGCAGGCGGCCGCCGGCAGAAGGAAACCTCGCAGGAGCTGGAACATGTCGGGGCCGTGCAGCGCGTACAGACGCACAGTGTCCCGCGACTCCCGCCAGCTGGGCGCGGACGAGACACCGCCCGTGATGCTGCCAGCACTTGCAGCTGCCAGGGGAAGGGAGAGGAGGGAAGGGCCGGCTCGGAGGCGAGGCTCGGAGGCGAGGCTCGGAGGCGAGGGGCGGAGGGAGGGCGGGCAGGAGCGGGGCTCGCTCCGCCCGTGCCTCCCGCCCTCCACCCCCGCCGCTGGGCGGGAAACGCGCGCTGAGGGAAGAGGGCGGTCCGCAGCCCCTCGGGCTCTTCGCAGCGCTCCCGCCCGCACTTACACGCTTGTACCAGCTGCACGTTTCCAGCACAAGCAGAGAAATACCACAAGCGGTGCAAAAGACCTAGTTTGGATACTTGGGCTCATTCTAGTGCCCCCCCGTTCTAGTATAGTGGTGGGGGGCTCAGTTGAAGGTGTATGCAGAGTATCCTAACATAAGGGCAGTCTGAAAGAGCTTGGCTACTTGGCCTAACAGAATAAACATTAGAAGAGGAAACATCTAGGGTTTTTTTCTTCATAATGGCTTCATAAATAAATCAGTGGAGTTAATGGAGAAGTACACAGGTGGTCTAAGAGTAAATGGATATAAAATGTCACTGCACAGTCTCTCTCTCCACTAGAGAGTTGCAGCGAAAAGGAATTTCAGCTGCCACTGAACTGAGTCTTGCTTTCTTGGTGCGTATTCAGCCAACATACAACCACGAAAAATGCATTTCAGCCTTACAGCAGAAACTTTGTAACCTTGCTCACAGAGTAATTAATACAGTGCTACAGTGTCTGACTGTGGACTAGTGTTTGAAAAAGAGCTCCATGCTACTAGGACTTGCATATATAAAGACTGCTGGATTGTTATAGGTTCATTGCACCACAAAATGGTGTGGGAAAGGACCTCCTGCTCAAAGTAGGCTCATCCATGGACTCTAAGCAAGTTATTCAGGTCTTTATTTCAGCCTTGAAGACCTCCAAGGGTGGAAACTGGACAATCTTTCCAGGCAGCCTGGCCTAGAGCCTGACTGTTCTTACAGGGAGGAAGATCTTCCCTTCTAAACACTGGGATGTTCTCATTTCACTTTGTGTCTGCTGTCTTTTATCATCCCACCATACCCCACTACGAGTAGCCTGATCCTATTTCCTTTGTAAACTCTGCTGGTACCTACCTCTCTGTAGGTACCAGCAAGGTGGAGGCCTCCTTTTAAGTCACCGCAAAGCCTTATTTTCCCATGGTTGGCAAGTTCCGTTTCTTCAGTCCCTCTTCACAGAGCAAGTGCTTGCTGAGCTCTCCAGTTTATCCATGGTCTTCAGGTATCAGGAAGCCCAGAACTGGACTAGTGTATAAATACAGTCTAGCTTGTGCAGAGTTGAAGGGGATAACCTCCATCTCCTGGCCATGCACCTGTTCATACAGCCCAGGATGCTGCTGACCCATGCTCAGATTGCTCCCTGCCAAGACCTCCATGTCCTCTCAGCACAGCTGCTCCCTGTGGTTGCAAGGAACTATTCCTTCCTATATGCAGTACTTCATGTTTGTTCATGAATTTCATAAAGTCCCTGTCACCCCATTCCTCCAGCTTCTCTGAATGGCAAGCACACCAGAGGGTCCTTCACAGTTTGGGGGAAATACTGGAAAACACTGGAATAGGCAGAGCCTGAACATACTTTACCCCTGTCTGGAATAAGGGGAGTCAGTACTGCTGAAGGTCACTGCATCCCAGCAATGTAATAATACTGCTAGGTAGTACAGCCTCTGATTTCATTTTTCTCCTCATACCATCATCCTTACATCTTTAATGAAGTAACATTCTCTTTTATCCCTAACTAGAGTATGCAATTAGTATATGTACTCATTACTGAATATAATACCTAGATAGGTGACATATGTGAGAATGAAAAACAGTGCTACCCTAAGCTCTCACTGCCTACCATTAGGTTGCTAAAAATATCCAGCATTGTCGCTGTCTGAGGGCTCAATGTTACAGTTATTTTCTTATGTATCATACTAAGTGCTGTATGTGTATATTAAGATCATACATGAATTAGAACCACTCAAAAAGTAACACCAACACTCTGTCACTAAAACATGTGAAAAGTTAGTGCCAATAGTCCAAAAATCAAGGAAGAGATGCATTTGTTCTTCCTGAAGAAGAAAAAAAAAAAGCTTTTTGTGGCAGACTTGGCCTTCATAAATGCATCCTGCATATGATGTGCCATACTGTTCAGAGTTGTATAGGAATAAAGAGGAGGCCACAGAGAAAAAGTAGTTTATAGCTTGCTGGTTTGACAATGAACTCGTGCATATAGATTCTGCTTTGACTTGTATGCACAGCAGAAGTTGTAAGTAACAGCTGTGTTACATCATTGATGCAACTGTTTATCCACGATGAGATGCAACAGTGAAATTCATTCTTCAGGTTTGCACTGGTCTCCCTGAAAATGGAGAAAGTAGCATAGAACTGTGCAGAAGGCTTAAATGCTTTGACTTTAGTATGACTGGCTGATAGTAATGAGGTAAGAGGCTCAGGTAGTTCACACATGTTGATAGATAAACCATTAGGCACACACCTGAGAAAGCCATTGCTCTTTGGAAGACTCAGACACTCCTTAGGTCTAGTTAACCTCCTACACGGACATCTGAGACAGTGACCACAAACACAAATCCAGAGATCTGCCTCATTTACATCAACAAGAAAATGAGTCTCACCTATTATTTGGAAGCTAGGTCTACGACTACTATAATTTCTTCTACAAATGACCTTGTTTGGCAGGTTTTGGAGCTGTATCATTTACAAAGTCCCTGTTTGTTATAAAGGAGTCTTGAATAGTCCATAACTTTGCACACTGATTTTTACCTTGCTTGAAGGAACTGAAAGGACCTGCAAAGGACAGCTGAGTCAAGAAATACTTTTGCCCAAGACATCTTATTTTAAATGTTTAGGTGGGGGCTTCTGTTTTTGTTTCTTTAATTCTATTACATTCGTATTGATTTTAGCATTATAAGGCTTTTTGACGTCAACACTGATTAGTATCAGAAGAGCAAAAACATAACCAAAAATGCATTTAACTTACCAGAAAAAAACTTTTAATTAGTGTTATATCAATACATACACAATAAATACTTAAATTACATCAATACAATCCACTTAGATGAAGTGCTATAAATATCACAAAACCTCAGAGACTGGAAGCAGACTTGATATATATTATTAATAGACTAAAAGATAACTCAGCTGAATTGCATTATTAGGTGTCTGCTCTAGATGCTGTAGCTCTTTTTCCATGAGTAAGGAAGCTCTTCATAATAATCCTAAGATTCTGAAAATCATCTACTGCATGAGCCAGAAAAAAAATTTCTGGCATAACGCCAAGGACTGCAGGAAGTTGAATAATTTTTAAATTATGAGATCAAATCCAGTTCTGCTACACATTTTAAATGGTCTGTTAAGTACATCCAGAAGTTTTATGTCACCTGATGGAGCAGTCTTCAGTCCACACACAGAAGGATATAATTAAAGAACACAAAGACAAATATTTAAAAGGCAACAGACAAAGTTCAGTGTTTTTTATTTATTAAGGTAAAATGAATACTTGCTTCATTATATAGATGTAATTAGCTCAGTTTTAAACTAACATTATAAAATAATTCTTCAAAAAACCATTGTCATATAATGAACAATAGCAAATTTAGATTTATTTATTTTCACATATTTTTCTTTACCGCTTCTTGTCTAGCACACAACATTGGACTGGCTTAGCATGAAAAAGATACTATGTCTGAATTCAGACAGTTTGGTGCTATAATTCAGGTAAATATCATTTACAAGCTAAGAAATCATGATTTAAAATCATCAGTGGAGGTTCAGCTGGGTTCTGACTTCTCTTGTGACACATCCCCATTTTGGGGAGCACAGAACACACCAGGACAGAGGCTGTCACCTGAGCTTTGTTTACAGCACAGCTTTAAACAGCCAAGGCACACAAAGGAAGGCAGGGATCCCTCAGAGGATAATCCGAGGGACAGCCCTGCAGGTCTGTACTAGACAGGCACAAACACAGTTGGAGGACTGAGACTTCAGCAGCATGAGAAATGTCATTATTATGGAGTTCACCTACACACGTTGCATTTAGCTCCCACCGACCTCACTTTTCAGTTTAATTTCATTTCTGCCATCCAAATGAGTCTCTTCCACGACCAAGATAAAGTGCTTACAATGTGCTGCTGCTGGAAGCACTGATCTCTGTGCAGGTTGGAGCCCAGACCTTACATCAGAGCCAGAGCAGATCCATCTAAAGCCAAACCTAGAAGCATTTCAATGCTTTTCTAATGCTACTATTCTCAGGCAAAAGAGCTACAGGTCAGAAATCAAGTGCCCAGCAGGAAAACGGTGCACAGAAAACATACAGGGCAAGTGGATGAGTACAGATCACATTAGCACAATCTCTAACAATGATGATGCTCTGCAGGATTTAAAAATCCCAGAGACCTGTGCTTCAGCTGTCCACTGAATCATCTGTCCTTAAAGAACATTACCTATTAACTCCTGCAATTTTGTAACTGAAATCTTCCATTCTTCAGGAGAGCAAACAGCTCTTGCATTATTTCTTTTATTCTACTGTAACTGGGGCATTTTGTAAAATATGTTTTTCTTGAATACTTGAGGTTTCATACCTGTAACATCAAACTTCTTTAAAGATTTAGGAATTTCTACCTGCAGTGTTTTAATCTTACAGAAGTTTTTAATCAATGACAACACAGGATTGTTACATTACCTACAGCGTTCATCTGTTTTTTAAAAACTCTTCTGCTATTCTGAGAATCTTTTGATTAAAGATGCTAAATATATTTTAAAATCTATACTTCTGATGCTTTTGACTTTGATTCTTTTGGTCAATCCGGTTATACTGAATATAGAGTCTTTTCTAGTCACCTGTTCAGAACCTAAATATAGCCCTAGAATAGATTGGGCTTTTTCAGATAAGGGTTGCCTTTGACTCAAACCTCCTAAAATCGTTTGGCACATACCCCCTTGTCTTTTTTCAGCAGTCAGCCTTGCAGGATGGCAGGGCACAGCAAGGGCCAGCTCTGTCCCCAGGAGCAGCAGGATGAGTGCAAGAGCCCAGAGAGCAGGGCAGGACCCCCAGGCAGAGCCCTCAGGCTGGACCTGAGCAGGGAGTGGAAGCAGCAGCGCAGAGAGGCAGCCCCGAGGCTGTGCTGGGAACAGCACAGGCTCCAGCAGCAGCAAGCACAGCCAGGCACACCTACATCAGAGAGAAAGCTCTGAAATTAAGCTAAGAAATCAGCCTGTGGGTCAGGGCCCTCAACAAGGCACAGACAACACAACAAAGATACAGCAGGCAAAGAGAGCTAAAACAAGGTTCAAATAAAACCTGCTGGCTCATGGATGAGCTTAAATGGGTCCCTGAGCAGGGGGTGGGTGAGGGCCCAGGTGAGGCTGGTCAGGGCTGTTGTTGGGGGAACTCTTACAACTGCCTAAGGAGCTTGGTTGTACAGGGAAGCTGCTTGCATGGGCTAATACTCAAAGTACACATAGGCTTTTATAATTTATGAGGGTTACTGATCTTTGATTAAGTAAACCAGTTTTTCTTTAAAATATTGATTAATAACTGGATCGATTGTATTTTTTGAACTTTAACAGTCAATTTATCTGGCCTGTAACTCCATTTTTCTTTCTACATCTTAATGTAATGGACCTTCCAGCTAAATAGGGTAATGTCTTTTATCAACCATTTAAAAAAAACCAAACAACTCTAGAGCTGGGTCTTTTACTTGAAAAGAAAGGAGGCTGTTGGTATAACTTGATACCAACTAAGTAGTAATTTAGTTCCTTTAGGTGCTGAAAGCTTTTCACCTTCCATTTCTTTGAACAGAGAGCTGATGAGTGCAGTACCCAGAGAATTGTTTGGTATGATATATTGTAGGCACTTGTGGTCTGTTAAACAGAAAAGACTTTCAGGATTACTGTAGGGCATACCAAAGAAATGTTCTCAAAGGGAAGCCATAGGTCAAGGCCAAATGCCTAGATCTCCTCTCTAAGATATCTTTTCATTAATTTTACTCCAGTAAAAAGACTTCTTTCAGAGCCAGTTATTTCTTGACATTTAGGAGTTTTGTAGGGAATTCTTTGTTAGGAATGCAAAACCGACAATGGCGTCAGAACTACCCTTGTACTTTATTTTTTACTAGAAAACTGTATATAAATTTTTTTTATGTATGTTTTAGGACAGGAAAAAAACCAAGAACATTTCTTTTCCAGACAATCCATTTTTATGTTTGTGGTTTTTGTTTTTACTCTTTACTACTACATTTTTTTCCCCCCTAGGATTGTGCTACAGGACAGTTGGGGACATTCTGATACACTTAGCTGCATATTCTTTGTGCTACCTGTATTCATCAGGTATGTATTCTACGAAAAATATATTTCTATGTCTTTATACTGAATGGGGGGCAGCACTACTTCCACAAGCTGCAAGAAGATTACAGGGGCAGATCACACTGCATACGTAGTCTTACAAGTTCTTTTTCTTGCCATGTGATGAAGTGCTTGGTTGTGGGAAGACATGCTGTGTGTTTCTTACGCAACGCTGTAAAGAGGAAACTGAGCTGCTGATGGAGGCTGGTCGGAGCTTGCTTTATGTTTAAATCTCCTGGAACGGTTTTTTGAGACAAAGCTGTTCCCTAGAGAGCACGTGGTGGTGCCAAACTATACATTAAACAAGAGCGTCCCGTATGTGTTGCCGTAATTATCTACGCCACAGGACTGTTCTTAAACGTAAACACAGATGTGTACAACCGCCTTCTCTACAAGACCGTGAGCATCTGTTGCTTGTAGCAGAAGCGGCGCTGGTTGTAAATTACAGGTTGAACGGCTGTACACGACCCCTATAGGGTTTAAATTACAGTAGAAGGAACCTAAATTCAGAGCTGAAATATCGACCCCTAAACGATGCTTTGTTATGTTACTGTTCTCTAAAAGACGAGCTGTACAGGATGTTTCCGCGCCAGCCGGGTCCCTGGCAGGCGGGGCAGCCGCAGGGCCGGGCTGCTCAAGCCCCGCTCGGCCGGGGCCGCGGCCACGTCACCGCTCCGGACACCGTGCGGGGCGTGCGGAGCGGCACGCCGAGCTCCCGTTATCGACCAGCCTGGCCCCGGCGCGGGCCAACTTCTGCGGGAAACCGCACGCTGGCGTTCGAGCCTCTGGCGGCAGCGCTCGCCAATGACTCCGGCCGCCGCTGCCGGCAGCGGGCGGAGCGGAGGCGGGCGGGTTTGAAAGGGAGGCGCCGGCTGCCATGTAAGCGCTGGCCGGGAGCGCCGCGGCCGGCAGGGGCTGAGCTGGGAGCGGCCGCCGGTCCGGCCCGTCCCGCGGTGCCGCCCTCGCCCTGGGCATGGGAGCGGAGCGGAGCGGGGTGCCCGGAGCGGAGCGGAGCTGCCGTGGGGGCGGCCCCCGGGAGGCCCATGGCCTTCATCATGATGAAGAAGAAGAAGTTCAAGTTCCGCGTGGAGCTGGAACTGGACGAGCTTTCCTCCGTGCCGTTCGTCAATGGCATCCTCTTCTGCAAGGTGCGGCTGCTGGACGGGGGCAGCTTCAGCGGGGAGTCCTCCCGGTAGGTGCCTCCGGGACTCGCAAGCCGGGGTCTGCTGGGCTGCCCGCCCCACGCGGGAAGCCCTGGGCGGGCCGCGGCCGCCCCCGTCCGACCGACTCCGCTCGAGTCCGCGTCCCCCCGAGAGCAGGGGAAGCACGGCCGCCTCCGCAGCCCCTCCGCCCGCTCCTTGGCCCCCTCGGCGAGCCCGGGGTTCAGCCGGTTCGCGCTGCCGGGCAGGCGGGCGGGGCCCGGGGAAAGGAGGGGTGGCTGCCCTGGGGCTCCTGGAGGCTGCGGCCGTGCTGATCGCCGTTCCCCTCGCCGAAGGGGAAGCTCCTGTGGCACGGCGTGGCACCGGGCAGGCTGGCCGTCTTCCCGTCCCGCCTGCTTTACCAGCATCGACGGCGAGAGAACACATGTGGGAGCACTTGGAACTCCTCGTCTGTGTGGCTGCTCGCTGCCTGGAGTCGTAAAGTTGTAAAATAAATAGGGAGGCTCCTAAACACGGAGCAACAGAGGAACGGAACCCCTGAGTGATGAGGGTTGTCCCAGAGAAACGGGTCTCTTCTGCCATAATGCTGGAGCTGCTGAGCATATGGGTGACAAGAGGGGAGAGAATTTTCTGTAGTTTGAGCTGTCCCCTGTGAGTTGTGCTACCTTATTGTTTAATTATTGAACATTGGCTTGCTGTGTTTCGTTATATGGAGAGATAAGTTCCATGGAAAAGTCCTCAATTTTTCCTCTTAGTGCTCAGGTCATGTGTTACTGACTTTGTTTGTGCTCAGTTCTGCAGTGCAAGTGCAGCAAGGCAGATGTCTTTTTTTCCTCTTTCTTTTCCTTCAGTTATGCCTCAGCAATGGAGCAGTCATCTGTTGTGACAGTGGCTCCCCAATCCACAGGTAGCAATGGGTAAATAGAATGCCAGTGTATTAATTTTTATCAAGTACCAAGGCAGAGGCAGAACCTTGTCAATAGGAAGGGAGTGTGCTGTGGCTTCAGGTCTGGGGAGGAGGAGACACCCCTCCCATTACACTTGTTGTATGAGTTATTATTTTACTGTAATATTATTGCAAAAAGGATTTACTGGAAAATGTGTCATAGAATTCTGGGAGAAGACAGTAATAAATCCATGAATATTCAGTTATTTTCTTATTAAAATACTGTTGTTACAGAGCTTTCTAAATTATCTGCTTTTGATTCTGTAAATTAAATTAATCAAGGAGAAGGAATACAAATGAAACTTTGGCCTAGAGCCTCAATTAACCATTCCGTTATACCAGCATGTATAATTGAAGATAAATTTTCCTTCTTTATGCTTGGAAGTTGTTTAACTTGTCAGTGCTCTGTTCTCATTTTGTGTCTTTCTTCAATTTTTTTTTGTGAGCGACTTCATAAGTAATAGATGATGATGATGATAATCATGATTCAGGCACTAATGTGCCATTACTGTCCTACTCCAGCCCTTCTTGCCTTGAAATCATTTCCACAGGCTGACGTACATCTTCTGGACAGGGTGTCTATTTTCAAGGACTTGCTTTCAGCTGAGCAGATGGCTTTGACATGTTATGGTAATCTTAGTCTTTTTTGCCTTGCCTATTTATGATGCTAAAATTAAACGCTTGAAAGCCTACATTCATATCTTTATGAATGGTTTATTAGAGTAAAATGTGTGCATGTAGGATGCAGTGTGTGTAGGGAAACTGATGTAAAAAATTGTGTTGGAGCTGAAGCTTCAAAATTCTTCCATTTTCTTTTTCTGGGGCTATGGCTTAAAAACTAACAGCAGTGGAACATATGATGGTATGTCAAGGTCCCTGTGAGTGTAACTCATTCCTGTGGGACTGAGAAGTGTTTGGGTATGCTGGTAAGGAGGTAAAGAATTCTTCTGCAGTGATCCTTCAGTGCCAGCTTAGGGAGTGCCTTTGCTCTTGGCTTAAGAATTAACAGATGAATTTTCGGAGTGGTGATTCAGCAAAGGGCTGAATAAATAAGGAAGAAATTAAGTTTATGCCAGAGTGGTAGTGTTTCAAAACTTGTCAGTTGCAAACTTTCTGATGGCCATAATCTTCCAATTGCATGCATTTGTTAGTTTCGCTGTGAGCTGGCAGTTATATCCCTAAAGTAGCGATTTTTTAGCTTTATAAAAGATATCCAAAGAATTCTATTGTTTCAGAAAGTAATAGACAAACTCATTCCAAAAATTTTATAATACAGGTGAAACTGACTCTGTTTTCTTAATAGCTTTAATTTTGTTACTCACTGAGATCTATTAAACTATAATGACTTTGGGAGAAGTTAGGAAGTTTTCAAGTTGGTACCCATACAGACCAGTACTCTGCTATCTCTTGCCTTAGAAAGTTTAAAAAAAAAAAAAATCGTCCAATCAATAGTCTGTAAACCACCCTAACATTATTAGCATTTTATTTACAAAGCTTACTCACAATGTCATAAAAACCCAGGGCTGCAGCTGCCGTGGAATAAGGGCCCATATGTATGTAGCAAGTTGAAAACAGTTTCAAATGGTTGTCTTGTCAGCCCTCTATGGATCATGCTGTATGAATGATTAAAGTCCTGATCCTGCAAGCAATGTGGTACCTTCATCATCCCTCTGATCACTGAAGTGAGGTGAAAAGAAGACTGATGAAAGTTCAAGCTACTGAAAAATAGGGTTTTTTGACTTCTCTGATCTTTGCTGAGAAAGAGCTACCTGAGAAATACATTATGGAGATATGGGCCATGTTATTGGAGACTTGTCACAGTCCAGTTACTTTTCTGGCTCCCATACATGTGTGCCTGAAGTGTACAGAAATTCTGTGACAAGGTGAAACCAGGGTGTATAGTGCAGTACATAGTGATCTGGCTGGTGTGTAAATAGCAACCACATCACTTTGCATTTTTGTGTTTGACTGTTGTTTTTTAGATCTCCAATTAGAAAACTTCTATTTGAAACATCCTTATGCACATCTGTGAAATCTTACTGTAGGAAAAGGAAATTCTAGATTATAACACTAAATGTTTAATTACCTGACAAGAATATTCGACTTCTAAAGTAATCTGGTAGTGCCAAATAAAATTTTTATCCAAGGACATTGACCAGTCAAGTGGCAGCAGTGTTTAAACTGGGAAAAATGTTTGAGAGTTTCTGCAAGAGCAGGACCCTGGAATTCTGGCAAGAATGAATGTGTTATAAGCTTTGACTCTAAACCAGGGAAAACCTCAAAGGGTGCTGTGGAAGAGAGAAGGTTCAGTTTGGTTGTTTCAGCAAACTGACAATCAGCCATACAGTGTAATTCCTGCCCTCCTCTTTGTGAAATTGCTTTCTAGCATGACTTCTGCATCTTTACCTTTGTGTTTTAGATGTTAGAATAAAGGCTGGATTTTCAGCCAGTAGACTGTGGATATATGCAAAGTTATGCTGACAAACCTCATTTTCATTTAGGAAACTTTCCTAGCTTAAGCCTGGTTTCCTGCGTGGCAAGGCATCTTTCGACCCTTCCCTGGGCCAATGACATTAGATCTCTGTCTTTGAAATTGGATACATTAATATAAGACACTTGTGCAGATTCCAGGATACTGTGTGTCTATATACTGCCTGGTCATAAGATAGTGTGCACATAATGGCTAATGCACCATGAAAGGACACAAGATTATTTCAGGGCAGAATTTACACCTAGGAATATTTTGAACAGAAAAAAACACTATTGTAAGGCACAGACTTGACTAAATTCTAAGCGTATTTATTTGTGGCCATTCTAATGTAGCTATAAATATATAGCAAGTATAGGCTTTCTGCACCTGCCCTCATTTTAATAGGCTGAATCAAAAATTAATAGGTCCTTAGAGCAGATAACTAAGGCTCATAGGCTGAGCTGTTGCTCAATCAGCAGTAAATGAACAGATGGAATATGAGGAAATCCAAGAAATTTTGGGAATAAGGATCTGATTTCTTGAGGGTGTGCTTTCAATGCTCTACTCTATCAACTGAGGCTACAGTAGCTGTAAGCCTGCTAGTTCCACTTTTAGCTTGGTTTCCAGCTGCACCCCACTCAAGAAAACGACTTGGTTGGTGTGTTCTTCCGACTGCAGCCTTCAGCTTGGTCATATTCCCCTTCCTTTCAGATCTGATTTCTGACAATTTAGACTGCTGATGTTTCTATCTTCTTTCTTTTACACAACATTCTAAACTAAGAAGCTGATTATGATTGGTGTATGTGACAGACAGAGATTCAAGGTGGCTGAGAGCTGTAAGTTCTTCATCAAATAATTTTATTTTCCAACAGATTTCAGTAATGTGGGGTTTTTTATGTACCCTCTTGAGTCCTGAGAGGAAGTCTTGGGAGATCATGCATGAATATATTCTTATTCCTAATAGGTACTAGAGCATGTAATTGTTTTCTGTAGAAATTGACTTATCTGCCAGATAAGTAGTTCTTAATGCTAGTGCTGCATGGCCACCTCCTTCTCAACTGTCTAAAACTGCATCTATTTCTTGTGATGCCAGCAAGAAGGTTTTCTGTCTCACTGGATTCTTCAAGTTGGCTTTTTACCATTCTTTTCCTGATTGCTGCTATTGCATTTGAAAAACTCTGCTGATAGTAACACAGCTTAACTAACTCTGTTTTTCTAACAAATACTCTTATTTAAAAACATACCTGTCACATGGAATCACTGTCCCTATGACTCCAATCTTCCTGCATGATGTATGAATCCTGCTGACAGTCTTCAGAGCTGGATAATGCTACTTCTAATAGCTTTTTCAGCTGTAAATGGATTTGCATTTGGGGAACTTAAAACAAAAGTTTTCAAGTACTGTGAGGAATATTGGTAGTGGGATAAAAATCCTACCTTGCCATTTTGTAGCTGCTTTTTTCAGATTCTGGAATGTCCACTTAATGTTTCCTCAGTTGTGAAGAGATACTTGGTTAAGCAGCTTTCAGACCCTTTCAGCTGTCTTCTCTAGAGAGGAAAAGGTAAGAAGGAGAAGTTCTCTACACAAAGTACAACTTCTTTCACATGTCATTTCTTTGTACTTCTCCTTTCATTAATAGAGTAAAATATGTTCAGTCAACTGATTTAAAGAATATGGTTGAGAAAAAACCCAAAGAATTAATCAAAGGAGTAAAGAATATTAGTTTTGAAGTTCATCTTTGGGATACAGTAGAGGAAAATAACATCTTTGTACAGTCTGCTCTTTTCATGGGGCGTAAACTGGTTATTGCAGATATAAAAAGGGCTCAATCTTGGGAGATTTCTGTTACTGTAAGAATTGGTAAGAAAAAGTTTGAGAAGAGATACATGACAGACATCTGTTAAAGAGGGAGAGGCAGTGAGGAAAGCTTTCGTGCTTGAGGTGCCTGGCTTGTGCAGAACAGGGTTTAAACTTGGGTTTAAAAGAGCTGGTCTTGGTTTGTTGGTTTTCTTCCCGTGACCTCAGCACAGTACATGGAGTACAGTATTTTTCTGCCACAAACTTGCCATTTGCAAGTACCGTAGCACCTGATTGCCTTCATATTTTAAGGACTACTTCTGTGCATGGGATAATTTAGGGTGAAGGAGAATGCTAGAGGTAACACAGTCCAGCTGCCTGCTGAAAGCAAGACTTAATTTCAGTTGGACCAGGAAGCTCAGAGCTTTGTCCTGTCAGCTTTAGAAAATCTCCAATAATGGAGATGCCAGTTCTTGTAGACAACCTGCCCTACTGTTCACCACTTTTTTTGTGACCATTTTTCCCCTTATTTTACTGGAATTTACCTTGGCTTTGCCTCTTTTCCTTTCTCTATTGTCCACTAAGAAATGTTTGGCTCCATCTTCTAACATAGTAGAGCTGACTGTAGATAGCAATTAGATCTTCCTTCACCTCATCATCAGATTGTAAAAATCCCATGTTTCCAAATTCTCCTGCATCAGAGAAGAATTCATCCCTGACTCTAGACCCTCATCTTACACCTCCTGGACTTGCTTCAGTTCATCAGTCTTCTGCCAAGAAGGCTCCAAAACCAAGCTTGCTGCTGCAGATAGTCTCAAATGTTCAATTTCCTCTGACTTGCTGACTACAATCTTCTAATGCAGTTTACCCTTCACAGTGCTAATTCCCTTCTAGGTCTCTGCATTTGCCTGTAATCAGCAGTTTCTCATCCACGATCCATTTATATATCTTCTCTAAGAAGTTGTTGACATGAAATGCTGCTAGTTAAAAATGTAACCTGTTTTATTATGAGTAAAAACGTGGAATAGAAAATGATTACTGTTTGAATTTTGCACATACTAACAGCAAATTAACTGGGGAGCTGTGCACTGTAAACAAGCGGAGCTCTTCCTGCAGAGCCAGCTGTTTGCTTAGTCCTGAAATTTGTGAACCATTGAAGCTCTGTCCGTAAATTACTTGTTTTGTTTGGTTTTTTTAGCAATGCTTAGGAAAAAATGTTTTTGTTGGAGAAAATGCATCGTCTTATATGCCTCAGGCATGGGGGAAACAATATTAAAGGAAAAGTAAACTGAATCTGTTCCTGAATGGAGAAATACATTAAAGCTTTGCATAAGCTTATTGCTACAGCATGTATGTTGGAGCTCATGCGCTAAGCACTTCAAGTGATGCACTTTTCTATATGAAGCCTACATTTAGCATTTTGCTTATTGGATAACAATTTAAAGTGTAGCTTAGTACTGTTCCAGGACCCTGTTGCATGGGTACCTGTATCTTTCCCTGAACTATTACACTGCTTGAATTTTACACAGAAGTAGATTTTGGGTAGGAGGAGTGCAAGAAGGTATTTGTCACTTGCATGCCAAACCCTTCTGTGTTAATGTGTAGTATAAATGAGAACTCTATATCCAACAATACCTTCCTAATACTAAAGATAGCCTAGGAAATATTGAATCTTAAAGTACCTGAACCTGAAGCCACTGATAGTGGGGCTACATTGTTAGATTGTACATTAATGCCTTAATTCCTGTCTCTGTAAGGTAGGATCAAGACACTGGCCTTTGTTAGGTGTTCCAGCTTTCTGCAGAAGAAAGATGTTAGATATATTAAAAAGTATAAATATCTACATGAATGGGATATTGCTCCCATTTTAGAAGACTATTCACTACACTAAAAGTAACTCCAGTCTACTAAATACTGTATTTTAATCAGAAGGACAGAGCCACCTGTATTAACTTTATTCAGAAAGGGGTCGATCAAAGGACGCTTTAGATGATAGAAGTCCATTTACACACCTACAAATGAGTGCAGTCAGCAAAGGCAGGGGAGCGTGGAGGGCCTAAAATAATGCCCAGCTCCAGCTATTCCCAGTCCTGTCACAGGAACTATCAGCACATGAAAGCCCATCTACACAAGCTCAGGGACACACAGGCAGGTGGGGAACTGAAATTATGGGCTTGGACTAGGGGACACCCTCTCTACGCCCCTCCCGAGGCTTTCCCAGGAGACTCAGCCCCGTTGTCCAGGCAGGAAACCCATCGTGCTGAACTAAAACGTGTTTTGGACTGAGGGGGGTTGCTGCCTATGAGACACATCATTGGGTTTGTAGCTATTTGCTGGAACAAGCCATTATTAATGGATTTTATCCATGTGGAAATGAACGTGCAATCTGATGAACATAAACACCTTAAAAAAAAGTCCATCACTTGTTAACAATTTAGGATGAGGAGGTCACTGGATTAGGATTTATTGCCTATTATTTGAGTTTATTTTTTTCTCTGTTGTGTGTCAGAAGAAAACTCCAATACTTTTATTCAACATTTTAAGTGGCAATTGTGTACAGTACACAAAACATCTACAAATAAGGACCTGTATACAGCTTAAATCTTGCATTTGAAATTAAGTCAATGTGAAATTGTCCCTCTAAAGAAAAAACAGTGATGGTAACACACTATACTTTGGAGTAATTTTATCCTACAGTATCTGAATTTATTCAGTAACAGAATTTATTCTTGGTTACATACAACTGACAGCATTTATTCCATTACACCAAAGCACTACAGCCTAGTATGTACTCCAGTGCATCTTGGTAACTAAGATACATTTTGATTAAGAAAACAACTGGTTTTGCTTTGCATGTGGTAAAGTGACTGGGAGGCTCATAGGAAACTGACTCAGAACGGAAAGCTCTCCCCAGCGTGCCTACAGCACTGGCCCAGCTGCCAGAAGTTATCTGGGTTCATTTCCATAGCAGCCAATCAATACAGCTGTTTATTTTCTAAAGGCCTTGAACTTAACTAAGAATCTTATAAACTTAGATGTTACTGTTGAAGTTAAGTGTTCTGACTCTTTGAGTTTTTTTCAGCATAATGAGAATAGCTAGATGGTACTCCTCTTTACTAAAAAATTCCTGAATTAAAAAACATCCGTTTTTTTCTTTTATATAGTGGAATTAGAAGAACTGTTTAGTGGGAATAGGGCCAGTTGGTTAGGTTGTGGGGTTTTTGTGGTGGCTTTTTTTTTTGAATTGTGTACAAATTTTTCAAATATCTTGTGCTTTATATGCCAGTGAAAGACACTAATGATACTTTTTTTTTCTTGACATCCTTAGGAGAAGGAA